>JAPXFY010000034.1:284600-294600 GCA_030674185.1 Monoplex corrugatus
AGATCCAGAATAATCATGGCACAAGCCTTAAGCCTGCACATAAATCCATGAGTTGGCCAGGTCCTGAGGTCCTACCTAGATAGTTCCATAACCCTTGCGTCGTAGGGAAGTGAGGTGGCAGACATCTCAACATTCCCCGGGGCCAGCACCACGAGGGCGGCGCCCATCCCTTCTCTCTTGCTTCAAATTCATATTCACATATTTTTTCAACCAAGACTTCAGAAAGGCAAGAAGGCTAATTGGTCTCCAAGGGGTGGGACCCGGGAAATCAGCCTATCTCTCCAATGTTTTATACCAAGGCAGCCGGGCAATGCCCTGCTCTTCATGATTTTCAACTGCCATGGGATCTTTATCGTGCTCAGCAAGAAGGCACACGTGTCCGACTAGGTTGTTTTTTTCGTCCCCTTCCGAAGTTTGATGCTCTGGACAAACTGAGGAGAGAAGTCGAGGCCTTTATTGGGGGTGAACCCTGGAGCCTCGAGTTTAGTTATTGACAGGCGAACGTCTGAATAATTTTGCCACTTTTCTAGAGTGACTTGACAATGAACAAAATGTTCTTGTTATTGCTCGCGTATAACTGAGATCTGGTTATGGCTGGACAAGGAAATAGTTTACACATTCAACGCATTGATGAAAAGAACACTCTGGAACATAAACCAGTCGCCGTGGTGTAGTAGTTAACGCAACTTTCTACAGACTGGAAGGTTGTGGGTTCGAATCCCCATCAGTCCCTTCAAAATAGTTATGGAATTCTTCGGCTCTAACGAGCTCCTACCTAGAGTTGGACGTGCTATGGGCTCATTGGAAAGACTGTGACCATACAGTCGAGTCTGATCCACTTCACGGATGCGTCATTGAGGGTGTCGCTCAAATCTTCTGACCAGCACCGCAGGTGTCTGTATCTGTCAAGCCTGGTTGACGCCAGGATCTATTAAGATAGTAAGCGTAGATTACAGACCTGTCACGCAAATTCAATCATCCTAGATGGAACTCCATAGCATCATCATTATCATCCTCATCGACATCATCATCATTGCACTGTAAAAAGACGGTGCCAGCTTCTGTAATTATTAAGGTGGCGTAGAAAATGAGACAAAAAAAGGGTGGAAAACGCTCTGGAACACGCACTAACCACGTTCAGAAATGTTGTGTATGCAACATGCTCGGACGCCTATGGGGAATGTATGTTAACCCTTTGACTCCTGCATCCTATCCACCAACTGCACCTTTGACTCTCTCACTCTATCCACCAACTTCCTGCAGGTAGTAGTTGGATACGATGAGAGAGTCGAAGTGTTAACTTCTTGTTTTGCTGACATGGTCGGCAATGCAGGATGCTGGTGAACAGGGTGCAGGAGTCAAAGGATAAAAGGTGGAACGGGGAGTATGGATTAGCGACGGGGGTTAATTATGATGATATTTTAAGCGTAGTGTATTGTTGAAAACGGGGAAGTGGGGGGAGGGGGGGCAAGAGGAGACTATGAGACACAATGAGGTAAGTTTGGGATCGACAGAGGATGTGGTGGTAAATGCGTGCCATGGCCCGGCTATGGCCGGTGGTGTTTGGAAATGCCTCTGGAATCAAAGCTTTGCAATGCATTTTCAAAAGCTGGGCGCCGTGAAAATCGAGAAAAAAGTATGTATCGCATCTTTTACATGTAAGGTAGCAGAATATTGAGGGATGCCTGCCCACACACATTATCATTTAAATTAGAAATGTACAGGAGAGCGATTTTAAACTGCCTAAGCCATAGAAATAATGCTTCATTCTACCACAATAATTATGTACACTACTGTTGGAAAGGTAAGTTATTCTTACAGTCATATCTACTACTGTTGGAATGGTACATCAATGTAGTCATATCTACTACTGTTGGAATGGTACATCAATGTAGTCATATCTACTACTGTTGGAATGGTACATCAATGTAGTCATATCTACTACTGTTGGAATGGTAAACCATCATTATAGTCATATCTACTACTGTTGGAATGGTAAACCATCATTATAGTCACATTTACTACTGTTGGAATGGTAAACCATCATTATAGTCATATCTACTACTGTTGGAATAGTAAACCATCACTATAGTCACATTTACTACTGTTGGAATGGTAAACCATCATTATAGTCATGTTTACTACTGTTGGAATAGTAAACCATCATTATAGTCACATTTACTACTGTTGGAATGGTAAACCATCATTATAGTCATATCTACTACTGTTGGAATAGTAAACCATCACTATAGTCACATTTACTACTGTTGGAATGGTAAACCATCATTATAGTCATGTTTACTACTGTTGGAATGGTAAACCATCATTATAGTCATATACTGTTGGAATGGCAAACCATTATTATAGTCATATTTATTACTGTTGGAATGGTAAACCATCATTATAGTTATATCTACTACTGTTGGAATAATAAACCATCATTACAGTCACATTTACTACTGTTGGAATAGTAAACCATCATTATAGTCATATCTACTACTGTTGGAATGGTAAACCATCATTATAGTCATATTTACTACTGTTGGAATAGTAAACCATCATTATAGTCATATTTACTACTGTTGGAATAGTAAACCATCATTATAGTCATATTTACTACTGTTGGAATAGTAAACCATCATTATAATCATATTTACTACTGTTGGAATAGTAAACCATCATTATAGTCATATTTACTACTGTTGGAATAGTAAACCATCATTATAGTCATATTTACTACTGTTGGAATAATAAACCATCATTATAGTCATATTTACTACTGTTGGAATGGTAAACCATCATTATAGTCATATTTACTACTGCTGGAATAGTAAACCATCATTATAGTCATATTTACTACTGTTGGAATAGTAAACCATCATTATAGTCATATTTACTACTGTTGGAATGGTAAACCATCGTTATTGTTGCATTTGCTACTGTTGGAATAATAAACCATCATTATAGTCATATTTACTACTGTTGGAATGGTACGTCAATAGTGTAAAGGCACATTTGAGTCTTTTACAATGTATCATTATATATTTCGTATCATTAACATTTCTGTTCAAATTTTATCAGTGACTTAACATCAGTCACCAGACAAGTCCCAAACCACAACATCCTCATTAATGGTGGCGACTTCAATGCACAACTTGAAAACTTTGATGGCTTCAAATATGCATATCATTCTCAGACTAACAGAAACGGCTCTATGCTAAAAGACTATCTCAATGAAAACAATCTTTTATGCCTCAACACTCTATACCAGAAAAGACCAGTGTCTAGCCATCCATAGGGCACTGTTTGAGCAGTGTGTAGCATCCATAGGGTGTTGTTTGAGCAGTGTCTAGCCATCCATAAGGCGTTGTTTGAGCAGTGTCTAGCATCCATAAGGCGTTGTTTGAGCAGTGTCTAGCATCCATAAGGCGTTGTTTGAGCAGTGTCTAGCATCCATAGGGTGTTATTTGAGCAGTGTCTAGCATCCATAGGGTGTTGTTTGAGCAGTGTGTAGCATCCATAGGGTGTTGTTTGAGCAGTGTGTAGCATCCATAGAGTGTTGTTTGAGCAGTGTCTAGCCATCCATAAGGCGTTGTTTGAGCAGTGTCTAGCATCCATAAGGCGTTGTTTGAGCAGTGTCTAGCATCCATACGGCGTTGTTTGAGCAGTGTCTAGCATCCATAGGGTGTTGTTTGAGCAGTGTGTAGCCATCCATAGGGTGTTGTTTGAGCAGTGTGTAGCATCCATAAGGCGTTGTTTGAGCAGTGTCTAGCATCCATAAGGCGTTGTTTGAGCAGTGTCTAGCATCCATAAGGCGTTGTTTGAGCAGTGTCTAGCATCCATAAGGTGTTGTTTGAGCAGTGTCTAGCATCCATAAGGCGTTGTTTGAGCAGTGTGTAGCATCCATAGGGTGTTGTTTGAGCAGTGTCTAGCATCCATAAGGCGTTGTTTGAGCAGTGTCTAGCATCCATAAGGCGTTGTTTGAGCAGTGTTTAGCATCCATAGGGCGTTGTTTGAGCAGTGTGTAGCATCCATAGGGTGTTGTTTGAGCAGTGTGTAGCATCCATAAGGCGTTGTTTGAGCAGTGTCTAGCATCCATAGGGTGTTGTTTGAGTAGTGTCTAGCATCCATAGGGTGTTGTTTGAGCAGTGTCTAGCATCCATAGGGTGTTGTTTGAGTAGTGTCTAGCATCCATAGGGTGTTGTTTGAGCAGTGTCTAGCATCCATAGGGTGTTGTTTGAGCAGTGTCTAGCATCCATAGGGTGTTGTTTGAGCAGTGTGTAGCATCCATAGGGCGTTGTTTGAGCAGTGTTTGTAGCATCCATCATAAGGCGTTGTTTGAGCAGTGTCTAGCATCCATAGGGCGTTGTTTGAGCAGTGTCTAGCATCCATAAGGCGTTGTTTGAGCAGTGTCTAGCATCCATAGGTGTTGTTTGAGCAGTGTCTAGCATCCATAGGGCGTTGTTTGAGCAGTGTCTAGCATCCATAGGGCATTGTTTGAGCAGTGTCTAGCATCCATAGGGTTGTTTGAGCAGTGTCTAGCATCCATAGGGCGTTTTACGTGTTGTATAGGCGTTGTTTGAGCAGTGTCTAGCATCCATAAGGCGTTGTTTGAGCAGTGTCTAGCATCCATAGGGCGTTGTTTGAGCAGTGTCTAGCATCCATAAGGCGGTTGTTTGGCAGTGTCTAGCATCCATAAGGCGTTGTTTGAGCAGTGTTAGCATCCATAGGCGTTGTTTGAGCAGTGTCTAGCATCCATAAGGCTTGTGTTTGAGCAGTGTCTAGCATCATAGGCGTTGTTGATTACTCCATAGGGCGTTGTTTGAGCAGTGTCTAGCATCCATAAGGGCGTTGTTTGAGCAGTGTTGTAGCATCCATAGGCGTTGTTTGAGCAGTGTCTTAGCATCCATAGGGCGTTGTTTGAGCAGTGTGTAGCATCCATAGGCGTTGTTTGAGCAGTGTCTAGCATCCATAGGGCGTTGTTTGAGCAGTGTGTAGCATCCATTTTGTGTTGTTTGAGCAGTGTGTTAGCATCCTATTGTAGGGCGTTGTTTGAGCAGTGTCTAGCATCCATAGGCGTTGTTTGAGCAGTGTGTAGCATCCATAGGGCGTTGTTTGAGCAGTGTCTAGCATCCATAGGCGTTGTTTGAGCAGTGTGTAGCATCCATAGGGCGTTGTTTGAGCAGTGTGTAGCATCCATAAGGCTTGTTTGAGCAGTGTGTAGCATCCATAGGGCGTTTGTTTGAGCAGTGTGTGTAGCATCCATAGGGTGTTGTTTGAGCAGTGTGTAGCATCCATTGGTGTTGTTTGAGCAGTGTGTAGCATCCATTAGGGTGTTGTTTGAGCAGTGTGTAGCATCCATAGGTGTTGTTTGAGCAGTGTGTAGCATCCATAGGGTGTTGTTTGAGCAGTGTCTAGCATCCATAGCACGTTGTTTGAGCAGTGTCTAGCCATCCATAGGGTGTTGTTTGAGCAGTGTGTAGCATCCATAAGGCATTGTTTGAGCAGTGTCTAGCCATCAATAAGGCATTGTTTGAGCAGTGTGTAGCATCCATAGTGTGTTGTTTGAGCAGTGTGTAGCATCCATAGGGTGTTGTTTGAGCAGTGTGTAGCATCCATAAGGCGTTGTTTGAGCAGTGTGTAGCATCCATAGCACGTTGTTTGAGCAGTGTCTAGCCATCCATGGGACGTTGTTTGAGCAGTATGTAACCATCCATTGGGCGTTGTTTGAGCAGTGTGTAGCCATCCATTTTGTGTTGTTTGGGCAGTGTCTAGCCATCCATGTTGTGTTGTTTGGGCAGTGTCTAGCCATCCATGTTGTGTTGTTTGGGCAGTGTGTAGCCATCCATGTTGTGTTGTTTGGGCAGTGTGTAGCCATCCATGTTGTGTTGTTTGGGCAGTGTCTAGCCATCCATGTTGTGTTGTTTGGGCAGTGTCTAGCCATCCATTTTTCTGTTGTTTTAGCAGTGTGAAGCCATTCGTAGGATGTTGTTTCAGCAGTGTCTAGCCATCCAAAGGACGTTGTTTGAGCAGTGTGTAGCCATCCATAGGACGTTGTTTGAGCAGTGTGTAGCCATCCATAGGACGTTGTTTGAGCAGTGTGTAGCCATCCATAGGACGTTGTTTGAGCAGTGTGTAGCCATCCATTTTGTGTTGTTTGAGCAGTGTCTAGCCATCCATAGGGTACTGTTTGAGCAGTGTCTAGCCATCCATAGGGTACTGATTGAGCAGTATCTACCCATCCATAGGATACTGTTTGAGCAGTATCTAGCCATCCATAGGATACTGTTTGAGCAGTATCTAGCCATCCATAGGGTACTGATTGAGCAGTGTCTAGCCATCCATAGGATACTGTTTGAGCAGTGTCTAGCCATCCATAGGGTACTGATTGAGCAGTATCTACCCATCCATAGGATACTGTTTGAGCAGTATCTAGCCATCAATAGGGTACTGTTTGAGCAGTATCTAGCCATCCATAGTGTACTGTTTGAGCAGTATCTAGCCATACAAATGAAGAACTCCCATCTGTATTCTCCAACTATTTCACCACCAAAATACAAACTCTTCGTGACAGGCTTGACAGGACACCCTGTCAACCATGCCCACCTGACCCTTCCTTCTCTGGCACACCTCTTACTACTTTTAACCCAGTCTCACAAGAAGAAATTCTCAACACAATCAGATCCATGTCGTTCAAAACCTGCGAACTGGATCCTCTTCCAGGTTCTCTCTACGCCGACTGTCTCCCTACTCTCCTCCCATTCATCACTGACATCATCAACACTTCTCTTCAAACTGGAACTGTCCCTGATTCTTTCAAGTCTGCTATTGTTCACCCTCTCCTCAAGAAACACAATTTAGATCCAAATGAACTGAAAAATTACCGGCCTATCTCTAATCTCTCTTTCTCGTCAAAACTCCTTGAAAAAGTCGTCCTCAACCAGCTGAACTCTCACCTGTCTGCCAACAATCTCCTCAATCCTTTCCAGTCAGCCTACCGCCAGTGCCATAGCACTGAAACTGCCCTACTACACATTCTCAACAATCTCCTCCTTGCAACTGATACTGGCAAAGTCTCTCTCCTCACACTCCTTGATCTGTCTGCAGCCTTTGATACCATTGATCATGGTATTCTCCTTTCTAGACTTCATCATACTTTTGGCATCTCTGACATTGCTCTGTCTTGGTTCACTTCATACCTATCCAACAGAAAACAAACCGTTCTCATCAATGGCACTTACTCTCAACCTGCATACCTGACCTGTGGTGTTCCACAAGGATCTGTCCTTGGCCCTGTTCTGTTCACTCTTTACACCTCCCCCCTGTCCACCACATCAACTACCATTCTATAAAACACCACTTCTATGCTGATGACACCCAACTTCACGACAGTGACTCACCTGATAATATACAGCGCCTGTTGACTCGCACCACTGAGTGTTACTCGGACATTAAGAACTGGATGACACACAATAGACTTCAGCTTAATGACGACAAAACAGAAGCTATCCTCATTGGCACCCGTCAGAAACTTTCTCAGCTGCCTCCTCTTTCTCTCCCATTATGTAACACATCAGTCCCAATTTCTGATTCAGCTAAAAACCTTGGTGTCTGCATTGACTCTACCCTCTCCATGAACAACTTTGTTTCTCAAACTGCCAGATCCTGCTACTATCATCTCCATCGTATAAGGCTGATCAGGAAGTATCTCTCTGTCGAAACAACTGCAAAACTCGTTCTCTCCTTCATAATGTCTCGCATTGACTATTGCAATTCACTCCTGTCTGGTCTTCCTGCCTCCACCATTCACATCCTACAGCGCATTCAAAACAATGCTGTACGCCTTGTACTCAAAAAGAAAAAAGCTGACCACATATCTCCTCTCCTGGCACAACTTCACTGGCTCCCTGTATCAAAGCGCTTACAGTACAAACTAGACACCATGTGCTACAAAAGCCTCAATAACGCAGCCCCCGATTACCTGTCAAGCCTACTTGAGATCTATCTTCCCTCACGTACCCTCCGCTCTGCCTCCGATCCTCTGATTTTTCGCTTTCCACGCACTAAGCTCAATACCTATGGTCCACGAGCCTTCTCTGTTTCTGGTCCACTCTCCTGGAACAAACTTCCTCTCTAAGTCCGTCAGCAACCTACTTTTGTCTCCTTCAAGTCCGCTCTCAAAACTCACCTTTTCTCCTCTGCATAAAATCCTAACCTCACTCAACCCCCCCCCCCCCCCCCCCCCTCTGCAGCCTGTCTCCGCTCGGAGGGAATCACATGGTTATAATATATAATTGTATATGCTATGCTCTCTATAATTTTCCATTGCTTTTATTCTTGCTTTTATTGCTTTTATTCTTTCTCCCCATTTATGTGTGTGTGTGTGTGTGTGTGTGTGTGTGTGTGTGTGCGTGCGTGTGTGTGCGTGCGTGCGTGCGTGCGTGCTTACGTGTGTGTCTGCTTCAGCGCTTAGATTTGATTTTATCAAGATTTTGCGCTATATAAATATTGTAATTATTATTATCCATAGGATACTGTTTGAGCAGTATCTAGCCATTCATTTGGTGTTGTAACTCAATTACAGCTACTGTGTGGGTTCCAGTGACAGGTTCCATCTCACACAGTGAGCCAGGAGCCTTTTCTTATCTCCTGTTGTCCAAGGGATGACATGGCGGTGTTGTAGATTGTGTCAGGAATGTGTGACCACCTCCCTCCATGGTTTTGGCCGTATCTACTTTGAAAGCCTGTTCCCCTTAATCTTTGAGTGCTGTGTGAGTCCTTTTGGTGCATTGGCATCCTCTCTGTTCAATGAAATGGATCCTCTTTGGTTTCATTTGGATTTTGTGGCACACAAGGGGATATCCTATATCACTGTCAGCACTGTAGAAAATGTGTGTGAGAAGCAGCTGTTGTAGTGATGATCACGTCCAGCTGATGCCAATGTCTGGACCTTGAGTGTCTCCAGGAGACTTTATGGCAAGGCTTTGTCTTGAAAAACGTGTTGGTGATGCACAACGTGGTGGAGAATCTGAGCAAACAGTCATCTGCTCATGAATGGTGCACTGGTGCCTAAATCCGACTCTGTCAGTGAAATCACAAAGCAGAATAATGTACATCGATTCTGGAATCTTGTATAACGATAACACCAAGATCCTCACAACACTTTGTCCCTATACTTTGCTGGATTACACTGAAAGGCTGAGGAACTATCAAAGGTATCTGGTTGTTCTTGGTTGCACACTGTGACTGTGCACTTTCCACACATTCTGTGCGCATTCACAGACGTTTTCTACTACATTTTGCATTAGAAGGCATTTTAGTCACAAACGGTAACTGTTCACAACACCTCTTTCGAAAGATTACTCCAAATTTACTGCAGATAAAACAGAAACAATGGATTCAGCCATTTACACACGCACTGTATGGGTGTAGCGTCTTATTGCACAAACAAAGCGAAACAAAGTCACCTTTCATGCATAAATGACCACATGTTCCTGTTGTATCTATTCAGAAATCTTCCTATATTTTCCCACAGCAACCTCAGACAAGTCTAATTTACTCAAAATCTATTGAACAGAAACGAAAAAACATAGAAAGAGTGACTGGAAATAAATACTGCAAGCTGTACAGATACAACAGTTTTCAGGAAACTCCAGATGTAGATTTTTTTTTCGAATGATTGGCTTGAACTGGCCCCCATAAGCTAAATACTATTATACCACAGTTTTGGTTTTGTTTTATTTTTTCGACAAAAGCTGAAATATGGATATGAAACTGAATAATCAAGGCTGTTCCTGGTCAAGATTTTAGTTTGAGAAAGGGTCCGAGCTCTGACAGGCAGGGGATGGGAGGGGAAAGATAAACGATAACCAGATGTGGACTCTCAAGTGGCAGCTAGCCAGTTGAGCGCTGTGCACAGAGCAGTGTGTGAATACAACGTGCTGAGCTGTCAAGAGGGAACCGCAGGTGTCAGTGATAGCAAGGCCAGTTAACTTTTTGT
>JAPXFY010000034.1:299600-307100 GCA_030674185.1 Monoplex corrugatus
ACAATATCTGAAAAGACAGAGGCATACCAAATGGTTTGAAAATCAGATCTTTAAAATGTTTGATCTGGCCAAGTATGATTTATGACTCTCAGAAAAGCTAATTGCAGAAGAATTGAGGCGGCAGAGATATGGTTTTATTGGACACTACTACATGTCAAATGGACAGACATAAGAACTAATGAAAGTGTCCTGGAAGAAACTGATACCACCAGAAAACTACTAGGAGATATAATCGAGAGAAGACTCAAAAAGTAAAATACATTGGCCATGTGTCACATAGCAAGAACACGGATCTTACAGCAACCACTGATCAAGGAAAAACATAGGCAAAAAGGAAGAAAGGCAGACCTCCAATCTCATGCATTAAAAACATAAACCAACATCAGTGGCCTAAACATTTCCAGAAAGTGTCCACGAAAGTCAAGACAGAGCGGCTTGGAGAAGGGTGGTTGTATCAAAGAGTGCAGCAGCCAACACTGAACCCGGTAACGCCAACAGGTGAGTAACATGATGGACTCAGTCCAGTTTTTAATGAGAAAAATTCATTAAAAAAGAGTATTGAACATTTTGACACTAAAATGGAAGAATGTGCTGACAATCGTTTTTCAGAAGTTCAATGATAAATCCATTGAGTTCTGGAATATTTCTGCATATTAGCTCAAGTATAGCCGGCAACATATCTTACTCCAAGACAGGTCCGATGAAAACAATCGTCTACTTAAAGCACAATATTATTTATTGATTTAATTTTTTAATTAATTACATTTTTAATTACATTACAATTACAATAATTACATTTACAATATTTATTTATATAGCGCAAAATCTTGATAAAATCAAATCTAAGCGCTGAAGCAGACACACACGCACGCACGCACGCACGCACGCACGCACGCACGCACTCACGCACGCACGCACGCACGCACGCACTCACGCACGCACGCACGCACACATACGCACACACACACACACACACACACACACACACACACACACACACGCATGGCTATAAATGGGGAGAAAGAATAAAAGCAATAAAAGCAACAAAAGCAAGAATAAAAGCAATGGAAAATTATAGAGCATAGCATATACAATTATATATAATAACCATGTGATTCCCCTCCGAGCGGAGACAGGCTGCAGAGGGGGGAGGGGCGGTTGAGTAAGGTTAGGATTTTATGCAGAGGAGAAAAGGTGGGTTTTGAGAGCGGACTTGAAGGAGACAAAAGTAGGTTGCTGACGGACTCAGAGAGTAAGTTTGTTCCAGGAGAGTGGACCAGAAACAGAGAAGGCTCGTGGACCATAGGTATTGAGCTTAGTGTGTGGAAAACGAAAAGTCAGAGGATCGGAGGCAGAGCAGAGGGTACGTGAGGGAACATAGATCTCAAGTAGGCTTCACAGGTAATCGGGGGCTGCGTTATTGAGGCTTTTGTAGCACATGGTGTCTAGTTTGTATTGTATGCGCTTTGATACAGGGAGCCAGTGAAGTTGTGCCAGGAGAGGAGATATGTGGTCAGCTTTTTTCTTTTTGAGTACAAGGCGTGCAGCATTGTTTTGAATGCGCTGTAGGATGTGAATGGTGGAGGCAGGAAGACCAGACAGGAGTGAATTGCAATAGTCAATGCGAGACATTATGAAGGAGAGAACGAGTTTTGCAGCTGTTTCGACAGAGAGATACTTCCTGATCAGCCTTATACGATGGAGATGATAGTAGCAAGATCTGGCAGTTTGAGAAACAAAGTTGTTCATGGAGAGGGTAGAGTCAATGCAGACACCAAGGTTTTTAGCTGAATCAAAAATTGGGACTGATGTGTTACATAATGGGAGAGAAAGAGGAGGCAGCTGAGAAAGTTTCTGACGGGTGCCAATGAGGATAGCTTCTGTCTTGTCGTCATTAAGCTGAAGTTTATTGTGTGTCATCCAGTTCTTAATGTCCGAGTAACACTCAGTGGTGCGAGTCAACAGGCGCTGTATATTATCAGGTGAGTCACTGTCTTGAAGTTGGGTGTCATCAGCATAGAAGTGGTGTTTTATAGAGTGGGAGTTGATGATGGTGGACAGGGGGGAGGTGTAAAGTGTGAAAAGAACAGGGCCAAGGACAGATCCTTGTGGAACACCACAGGTCAGGTATGCAGGTTGAGAGTAAGTGCCATTGATGAGAACAGTTTGTTTTCTGTTTGATAGGTATGAAGTGAACCAGGACAGACCAATGTCAGAGATGCCAAAAGTATGATGAAGTCTAGAAAGGAGAATACCATGATCAATGGTGTCAAAGGCTGCAGACAGATCAAGGAGTATGAGGAGAGAGACTTTGCCAGTATCAGTTGCAAGGAGGAGATTGTTGAGAATGTGTAGTAGGGCAGTTTCAGTGCTATGGCACTGGCGGTAGGCTGACTGGAAAGGATTGAGGAGATTGTTGGCAGACAGGTGAGAGTTCAGCTGGTTGAGGACGACTTTTTCAAGGAGTTTTGACAAGAAAGAGAGATTAGAGATAAGCCGATAATTTTTCAGTTCATTTGGGTCTAAATTGTGTTTTCTTGAGGAGAGGGTGAACAATAGCAGACTTGAAAGAATCTGGGACAGTTCCAGTTTGAAGAGAAGTGTTGATGATGTCAGTGATGAATGGGAGGAGAGTAGGGAGACAGTCGGAGTAGAGAGAACCTGGAAGAGGATCCAGTTCGCAGGTTTTGAACGACATGGATCTGATTGTGTTGAAAATTTCTTCTTGTGAGACTGGGGTAAAAGTAGTAAGAGGTGTGCCAGAGAAGGAAGGGTCAGGTGGGCATGGTTGACAGGGTGTCCTGTCAAGCCTGTCACGAAGAGTTTGTATTTTGGTGGTGAAATACTTGGAGAATACAGATGGGAGTTCTTCATTTGTGTGTTTTGTAGGGAAAGGTAAATCTTTTCGTGTGCCAAGGAGATGATTCATGGTTGTAAAGAGTTCTTTTGAAGATGTGGCATTCAGGATTTTGGTTTGGAAATAGCTTGTTTTTGCTGATGCAATGAGGGTTGATACTTTTGTTTTAGAGGCTTGTTAAAGTTGCCTGTGTACAGTGAGTTTGGATTTGCGCCAACGGCGCTCTGCTCTGCGGCGGGCACGTTTTGCACAGGCAATCTCATGAGTGAGCCAGGGGGTAGGGGGGCGGTCAGGTAAAAGACGGGTTGTGGCTGGAGCATGAGTGTCCAGAAGATGGTGTGAGAGTAGTATAGAATTCATCGGCAAGGTTATGTGACTTTTCAGAAAGGAGACGGGAGGCATCAGATGAAAATGTGGAGAGGTCGATAGATTTGAGATTGCGTCGAGTCACTGTGCGCATGGTACGGGAAGGAGGAGAAATGTCGAGAGAACAGAGAATTGCAGAGTGGTCAGATGGAAGGGCTGAAGTTAGACGGGTAGAAAGAACTAAGCAGTTGTCAGTAGCGGAATTGTGGTGATCACGAGAAATGATCCAGTCAAGAATGTGACCTTTTTGATGGGTTGGTTCAGAAATGTGTTGAGTCATATTGTGATTGGACAGAGAGTTGATGATATGTCTTGTGTCATAACGGTGAGTGTTGTCATAGTGGACATTGATGTCACCTAGAATGATGAGATTTCCAGGTAAGAGGCAGTAGTGGTCAAGCAATTGGTCAAAGTCAGACAGAAACGTGGATGTGGTGAGTTTGTTTGCAGAGCTAGGTGGGGGTCGATAGACACAGGAGAAGGTGATGGGGTGAGGGTTGGATTGGAAGGATACTTCAACTTGCTCGAAAGAAGGATGGGAGAAAGGCAGAGACTGCGAGAAAGATAGGCAGGAATGGAGTGAGTCCTTGTAGAGGATGGCGATACCGCCACCTCGGGATGAGCGATGGAAAGAAGCAAGCCTGTAACCACTCGGAGTGAGGCTAGCATGTATAGGTTCGTGACCAAGTGGGTTAAGCCATGTCTCTGTGATAAAAGCAATGTCAACACGTTCATCTGCTATAAAATCGGCAATGACTTCAGCTTTGCCATCCTTGCATGTTGACTGAGCATTAAAAAGGCATAATTTTAGTTTATCACAGTCATATGGTGGTGGCCGGGGTGGCGACGAAGGCGGCACCGACGGGACAGAAGGTGAAGGCGGCACCGGCGGGACAGAAGGTGAAGGCGGCACTAGCGGGACAGAAGGTGAAGGCGGTACTAACCGGACAGAAGGCGAAGGCGAAAACGGCAGAGGAGGAGACGAAGATTGCAGCAGCGAGGTCGAGGGCAGGGGCAGTGGAGGAGACGAAGAAGAAGCAGGAGACGAAAAGTGGCGTCGGGCAGGAGGCAGGTTGTGCCAAAGACGGTGGAGACGTCCGCCACGACAGGATCGCGCAGTGCGGGGCTTAGGACACAGCCCCAGTGTTCCTATTCGCTGGTAGACGCCTCCACCGAGGTAGCACTTGCTGTGTTTAAAAAGTGTCAGTCCAATTTGTTTTATAAGAGGCAGGTCCATAATTGCGAGCCAGTCAGGAGAGGAAGATACTTGCAGGTTGGTGTGTGGGTTGGTCAGTTCACAACACTTAAATCCAGAGAACACAAAGCTGTAGCGTTGGGCGAACACAGTAGGCCAAGATGTAAAACACAGTTCACAGAATAAAATGTCCGACCTGAGCGGCCGAACCAAAATGATGAAAAGTAGGCATAAAAACCCTAAAATCAGATCATCTGGTAAAATATTCAATTTTTTAAAAAAATATTTACATCACCGTATGTCAGGATTTCAAAGCAACAAACTGATACAACACTTAAATCCACAGAACACAAAGCTGTAGCGTTGGGCGACAGTAGGCCACATGATGATGATGATGAGAAATACACACAAAGAAAAAAATATGGGTGGCACTGCGCTGCGGCGATGTGCTTTCCCTGGCTTGTTGCTGGACCTCAGAGACAGATCTGGAGGATCGTGCCGCTGTGTCTCCTCACGTCGCTCTGTGACGACACTGGTCATGCGATTAGAAGGAGAACAGGGTGAAGAACTCCTTCTGGTTACATGAGGCGGCTTTGAACGGGGTTATCTCTCTTCAAATTGATCGCTATCGAGAAAAACTCAAAACGAAACGGAGAGAAGAACGATAATTCTTGTTGTATAAAAGCTCGTTGCTGTTTTCTGTTTCAGCTTATTCGAGATGGCATTTCACAGATGAGGTTGTGAATTTAATTTGTTTATTTATCATTTAGTTAGTTAGTTAGTTAGTTAGTTAGTTAGTTAGTCAGTCAGTCAGTTAGTTAGTTAGTTAGTTAGTTAGTTAGTTAGTTAGTTAGTTAGTTAGTTAGTTAGTTAGTTAGTTAGTTAGTTAGTTAGTAAGTTATCTATTCATTCATTTATTCATTTCACTTCTGTGTTTATTCACTGATTGATTTACATATCTCGTATTCAAATTATTATTTATTATTATATTCATGAATTCATATACCTAATCATTTAACTTCCGTTTTACTGTTAAGTATTTATTTATCATTTCTACCCCCAGTAGTCCACGAAAACGTGTTGCCATGGAAACATGAAGACGAAGGACCCATGTGGTGACATTGTCTAGGGAAGGTCATGTGCTGTGTTGTGTGGCAGGTGTCCAAATAACAACAGGTGTTGTGCTGTGTGGCAGGTGTCCAAATAACAACAGGTGCTGTGTTGTGTTGTGTGGCAGGTGTCCAAATGACAACAGGTGCTGTGTTGTGTTGTGTGGCAGGTGTCCAAATAACAGCAGGTGCTGTGTTGTGTTGTGTGGCAGGTGTCCAAATAACAACAGGTGCTGTGTTGTGTCATGTGGCAGGTGTCCAAATAACAACAGGTGTGTTGTGAGGGAGGTGTCCAAATGACAACATGTGCTGTGTTGTGTTGTGTGGCAGGTGTCCATATAACAACAGGTGTTGTGTTGTGTCGTGTGACAGATGTCCAAATAACAACAGGTGCTGTGTTGTGTGGCAGGTGTCCAAATAACAACAGGTGCTGTGTTGTGTGGCAGGTGTCCAAATAATAACAGGATGCTGTGTTGTATTGTGTGGCAGGTGTCCAAATAACAACAGGTGTGTTGTGAGGGAGGTGTCCAAATGACAACAGGTGCTGTGTTGTGTTGTGTGGCAGGTGTCCATATAACAACAGGTGTTGTGCTGTGTCGTGTGACAGATGTCCAAATAACAACAGGTGCTGTGTTGTGTGCAGGTGTCCAAATAACAACAGGTGCTGTGTTGTGTGGCAGGTGTCCAAATAACAACAGGTGCTGTGTTGTGTGGCAGGTGTCCGAATGACAACAGGATGCTGTGTTGTAGTGTGTCGCAGGTGTCCAAATAACAACGGGTGCTGTGTTGTGTGGCAGGTGTCCAAATAACAACAGGTGCTGTGTTGTGTTGTGTGGCATGTACCAAATAACAACAGGTGCTGTGTTGTGTTGTGTGGCAGGTGTCAAAATAACAGCAGGTGCTGTGTTGTGTGGCACGTGTCCAAATAACAACAGGTGCTGTGTTGTGTTGTGTGGCAGGTGTCCAACTAACAACAGGTGTTATGTTGTGTGGGAGGTGTCCAAATAACAACAGGTGCTGTGTTGAGTGGCACGTGTCCAAATAACAACAGGTGCTGTGTTGTGTTGTGTGGCAGGTGTCCAACTAACAACAGGTGCTGTGTTGTGTTGTGTGGCAGGTGTCCAAATGACAACAGGATGCTGTGTTGTATTGTGTGGCATGTGTCCAAATAACAACAGGTGCTGTGTTGTGTGGCAGGTGTCCAAATAACAACAGGTGCTGTGTTGTGTTGTGTGGCAGGTGTCCAAATAACAACAGGTGCCGTGTTGTGTGGCACGTGTCCAAATAACAACAGGTGCTGTGTTGTTGTTGTGTGGCAGGTGGCCAACTAACAACAGGTGTTATGTTGTGTAGGAGGTGTCCAAATACCAACAGGTGCTGTGTTGAGTGGCACGTGTCCAAATAACAACAGGTGCTGTGTTGTGTTGTGTGGCAGGTGTCCAACTAACAACAGGTGTTATGTTGTGTGGGAGGTGTCCAAATAACAACAGGTGCTGTGTTGAGTGGCACGTGTCCAAATAACAACAGGTGCTGTGTGGTGTTGTGTGGCAGGTGTCCAACTAACAACAGGTGTTATGTTGTGTGGGAGGTGTCCAAATAACAACAGGTGCTGTGTGGTGTTGTGTGGCAGATGTCCAATTACAACAGGTGTTATGTTGTGTGGCAGATGTCCAAATGACAGCAGGTGTTGTGTTGTGTGGCACGTGTCCAAATAACAACATATGCTGTGCTGTGTTGTGTGGCAGGTGTCCAACTAAGATCAGGTGTTATGTTGTGTGGGAGGTGTCCAAATAACAACAGGTGTTGTGCTGTGTTGTGTGGCAGGTGTCCAACTAACAACATGTGTTATGTTGTGTGGCAGGTGTCCAACTAACAACAGGTGCTGTGTTGTGTGGCACGTGTCCAAATAACAACAGATGCTGTGCTGTGTTGTGTGGCAGGTGTCCAACTAACAACAGGTGTTATGTTGTGTG
>JAPXFY010000034.1:312100-322100 GCA_030674185.1 Monoplex corrugatus
TATTATTATTATTATTATTATTATTGCATTGTCATTATTGTTGTTGTTGTTTATATTATTATTACAAACCTACCGCCCTCACCCCTCCCTCCTGAATGATGAAGTTGGGCATTAACCAGGCCAGCAGTATCTGGTCATTGTTGTTCATCTTGTCAACACCAAAGTGTCTGGTCGTTGTCGTTCATCTTGTCAACACCAAAGTGTCTGGTCGTTGTCGTTCATCTTGTCAACACCAAAGTGTCTGGTCGTTGTCGTTCATATTGTCAACACCAAAGTGTCTGGTCGTTGTCGTTCATCTTGTCAACACCAAAGTGTCTGGTCGTTGTCGTTCATCTTGTCAACACCAAAGTGTCTGGTCGTTGTCGTTCATATTGTCAACACCAAAGTCTGTGGTCGTTGTCGTTCATCTTGTCAACACCAAAGTCTGTTGTCGTTGTCGTTCATCTTGTCAACACCAAAGTCTGTGGTCGTTGTCATTCATCTTGTCAACACCAAAGTCTGTGGTCGTTGTCGTTCATCTTGTCAACACCAAAGTGTGTGATCGTTGTTGTTCATCTTGTCAACACCAAGTGTCTGGTCGTTGTCGTTCATCTTGTCAACACCAAAGTGTCTGGTCGTTGTTCATCTTGTCAACACCAAAGTGTGTGGTCGTTGTTGTTCATTTGTCAACACCAAAGTGTCTGGTCGTTGTTCATCTTGTCAACACCAAAGTGTCTGGTCGTTGTCGTTCATCTTGTCAACACCAAAGTGTCTGGTCGTTGTTTCATCTTGTCAACACCAAAGTATGTGGTCGTTGTTGTTCATCTTGTCACACAAAGTCTAGTCGTGTCGTTCATCTTGTCAACTCAAGTGTCTGGTCGTTGTCGTTCATCTTGTCAACACACAGTCTGGTCGTTGTCGTTCATCTTGTCAACACCAAAGTCTGTGTCGTTGTCGTTCATCTTGTCAACACCAAAGTGTCTGGTCGTTGTCTCCTCATCTTGTCAACACCAAAGTGTCTGGTCATTGTCGTTCATCTTGTCAACACCAAAGTCTGTTGTCATTGTTGTTCATCTTGTCAACACCAAAGTCTTGTCGTTGTTGTTCATCTTGTCAACACCAAGTCTGTGGTCGTTGTCGTTCATCTTGTCAACACCAAAGTGTCTGGTCATTGTCGTTCATCTTGTCAACACAAAGTCTGTGGTCGTTGTTTCATCTTGTCAACACCAAAGTTCTGTTCGTTGTCGTTCATCTGTCAACACCAAAGTGTCTGGTCGTTGTTGTTCATCTTGTCAACACCCAAGTGTCTGAGACAGTGGTGTCACAAGTCGTGGTCAAATCCCACTCAGCATTGACATCGCCAAGTAGAACGTTACTTGGAATCTTGCTGATGATAACATTAAGATCCCTGTAGAAGTGATCCTTTGTTTAATGCAGTGAGCATAGCGTTTGGATGTAGACACACGGGATGCTCATTTTCCTGTTGATTCTAAGCTCCAATCACCCACTGAAGCAGGCAGCAAGGGCGGATCAGCATCCTATTGTCCGGGGGCTGTCTGGATTGGGGCAGCAGCTGTATATGGCCTATAGGAAGTTAGATATGGGTTGTGTAGTTTTTGTTTGTCCGTTGTTGTTGTTTGAAACTATTGTCCATTGTTTTGTTACTGTCCTTTATCTTACACACGAAGTTCATTTTTCAGTTACAGTTTTTCCAATCAACACCTGAAGATCCACTCAACTGTTAACAACTCCCACCTTCTCCTGTTCCTCTCTTCTTCAGCCCAGTTCTGTCTTCGTCCTATTTGACTGGTTTTCTCTGTCTTCATTATCGTCATCGTCAATTGAATTTCATCCATAACCCATTGTCATGACTTACTTGTCTACATTTATCCAGTCCAACAAATCCATATTATGTTTTGTCATAGACTTCTATATGTTTACATTAATCCAGTCCAATAAATCGATACTTATGTTTGTCACCTTCTTCTACACTTGTCCATATTAATCCAGTCCAACAATTCCATATCTATGTTTCGTCATAGACTTCTACTATTGCTTCCATTAATCCATCCAACAAACACAATTTTCTGTCTTCTCTCATCTACATTCATCTTTCTGCTTCATCTTGTGTCGTCTGATTCCAATCTGATCAGAATCAGTTTGTATTTCATCTTCGTCGTCGCTTTTCTTCTGTCAGGTAACCAGTACATTGATATTTCTGTCTTTGTTGTCTTCTGTCAGGTAACCAGTACATTGATATTTCTGTCTTTGTTGTCTTCTGTCAGGTAACCAGTACATTGATATTTCTGTCTTTTTGTCTTCTGTCAGGTAACCAGTAATTGGATATTTCTGTCTTTGTCGTCTTCTGTCAGGTAACCATTTACTGATATTTCTGTCTTGTGTTTGTCCTTTCCAGTCCAGTCATTGATTTTCTGTCTTTATGTCCTTTCAGCATCACTTGAATTCTGTGTTGTCTTTCAGGTACCTATATTGTACTCATTTCGAGTCTGTAGTAATCATTTCAGGTTTGTACCTTCACATCATGTCAGGGTTATGTACCTTTCACATGATATCAGGTTATGTACCTTTCACATCATATCAGGAGTTATGTACCTTTCACATCATGTCAGGGTTATGTACCTTTCACATCATGTCAGGTTATGTACCTTTCACATCATATCAGGTTATGTACCTTTCACATCATATCAGAGTTATTACCTTTCACATCATGTCAGGGTTATGTACCTTTCACATATGTCAGGGTTATGTACCTTTCACATGATATCAGGGTTATGTACCTTTCACATCATGTCAGGGTTATGTACCTTTCACATCATATCAGAGTTATGTACCTTTCACATCATATCAGAGTTATGTACCTTTCACATCATATCAGAGTTATGTACCTTTCACATCATGTCAGGGTTATGTACCTTTCACATCATGTCAGGGTTATGTACCTTTCACATCATGTCAGGGTTATGTACCTTTCACATCATGTCAGGGTTATGTACCTTTCACATCATATCAGGGTTATGTACCTTTCACATGATATCAGGGTTATGTACCTTTCACATCATGTCAGGGTTATGTACCTTTCACATCATTTCAGAGTTATGTACCTTTCAAATCATCTCGTCTTTTCCTTGTTGTTATTTTATTTTTAGCAGAATATAAAGACAGTCGCTAGCAGCAAAGCAAAGAAATACATAAAAGACTTCAGTTTCAACAAATGTGTAAGGTGTCTTCATCTCGTTCAAATAATCTACATGTGTGCACGAAATGTCATCAATACCAAAGTACAAAGCACCAAAAGAAGTATTTCCCGATAAAACTTTGACATACACTCATATTACATACTTCAAATCATTTCAGGGTTTCGTGTCCTTAACGTTATTTCTTTGCCAGTGCATAAGATTTTGTGCAGGATCAAGGATTTTGCCAGACAATGACCTGCTGGCAGATTAAGGCGGAGTGCATAAGGAAATGCCCAAGCGTGATGAACTTTTCTTGAAAAAAAGCTTTAAATTTCCAAACTCATTACTGTATTCCTTACTGTTCCAGTCATTTCTGTGTCTGCTTCTGTCTTCAGCTTCATGTCTATGTGTCCTGTAGTGACTTCATTTCTACATGACTGTTGCCAGGTTGTGACTGTGTTCCTTCTGTTTGTCTGTTATATGTTGTTCTTACTTTGTTCTGGTTTATCTGAGAGAGAGAGAGAAGAGAGAGAGAGAGAGAGAGAGGGTGGAGGGAGGGAGGGTGGAGGGAGGGAGGGAAAGGTAGAAAGGAGGGAGATAGAGGAGCAAGAGGGATAAAGAGAGAGAGAGGGAGTGAGGGAGGGAGTGAGATTAGAAAACCAACTGTGTGTGTGCGTGGTATTTACACGTGTGTGCGTGTGTATGTGTATTGTGTGTATGTGCGTGTTTGTGTGTGTGTGTGTGTGTGTGTGTGGTGTGTGTGTGTGTGTGTGTGTGTGTGTGTGTGTGTGTGTGTGTGTGTGTGTGTGTGTGTGTGCGTGTATGTTTGCGCCTACACGTATATGGTTGCTGCACGCTCAACAGACAAATGCAATAAATCATCGCCTTTAACAAAAGCCAACACACTGTTACTCCTGTTTCACTGTCACTGGTAACTGTGTTTTAATATTGATGTTGATGAGATGACTGTTTAGATCGACTGGAGGTGTGTGTGGTGTGTGTGTGTGTTTGTGTGTATGTGTGTTTATGTGTGTGTGTGTGTGCGGTTGTGTGAGTGTGTGTGTGTGCGTGTGTGAGTGTGTGCGTGTGTGCGTGTGTGCGTTTGTGTGTGTGTGTGTATGTGTGTGTATATGTGTGTACATGTATTGTGTGTGTGTGTGTGTGTGTGTGTGGTTGTGTGTGTGTCGTGTGTGCGTGTGAGCGTTTGTGTGTGTGTGTGTGTTTGCGTGTGTGTATGGTTGGTTGTTTTTTTTTCTCTATGTGTTTATGCTCGTGTGTGTGTGTGCATGTGTGCGCGCACGCCTATTTGTGTGTGGACGCCCGTGTCTGCGTGCGTGTGTGCATGCATGTAATTATGTGTGTGTACGTGGATGCGAATGTGAGTGTGTGTGTGTCCGCATGTGTGTGTGTGTACATGTATATGTGTGTGTTCTCTTTTTCTTTATTTTCATGTTAACCAGCAGAATTTCTACAGCTTATGATTGAATAACAAGTTTATACCAAAACAGACTTCCATAGTAGAAGCAGACCACTCAGTCCCAACAGCACCCTACATGATCACAGCACAAAACATCCCCAGCCCCTTCTTACAATGTCACAGACACTGGTCAGTCTATGGTCTTCACAGTCCAGCACCTCATGGCCACTTGTTGACCCCACATCTCCACCACTTACACCATCGTTCTCTTACTGTCCTGTCTCTTGCGTGAAGAAGATTAGGAAAAGACAAGTATTGTTTACGGGACATTTTATGCGACAAGGGAAATATGAGTACCTACTAACAACAGGAAAGCTAGAGGGAAAAACAAATAGACCCAGGTAGAAAATATTAGACAGTTTTGCACAGTAGATGGGGACAGAAATAATACAAAGATATACTTGCAGCGAGAAAAGATAAATTCCTATGGAAGGCTACGACCGCCACCGGATTTGTTTTCGTTTTATAGCGAAACCATCACGACAAACCTAGAAAAATGGATAAAAATTGGAGAAAAAAACAAGCTTGGTTGTGCAGATGACACCGTATTAATTGCAGAAAATGAAAAAGACTACAAAATCATGTGCATGTAATAAAAACAGAAACTAAAACTAAAGGACTGGAGCTCAATAGCAGAAGTCATGATAATCAATAAAAAATCTCCTCATGAAAAATACCATCAAATCACATAACACTGAGACAAGTTGATAAGTGTATTTGTCTGGGAACCGTCATCTCACCAGATGGCCGATACGCATTAGAAGTATCCAGCGGAATTGGCCAAGCTAAAACAGCATTTTAAGAGTTCTTACCAACAAATGTCTATCAATGGACATCAGGAAGAAAGCTGTTTTTCCGTGTTATGTAGAACCAATACTGTTGCATGATCAAAACAAGATTGAGGTATCTGAAATGTGATTTTCTAAGAAGAATGTTAAGATTTCAATGGACAGCAAAGAAAACAAACAAGGCAATTTTGACAGAAGCAAACACACACACAAAAAAAAACCCACCAATAAAGAAGATTAGGGAAAGAAAAGCAACATTTATAGGACATTTCATGAGGCAAGAGAAATCAGAGCTTCTGATCAATACAGGAAAGCTGGAGGGAAAAAGAGCACCAGGTAGACCCAGGGACAAAATATCAAACAGTTTTGCAGAGTGGTGGGGACAAGAAGGGTAGGAGACATACTAGCAGTGACAAAAGATAGATTCGTATGGAGGCCATGATCACCAACACCATACAGCATGGCACACATGAGTGATGGAATGAGGGAGGGATGATGATGATGATGATGATGATGATGATGATGATGATGATGAGATGATGAGATGATGATGATGATAATACAATCAGTGATGATTTCATAACAATGGGGATGATAATCATGATGCTATGGCGTTCCATCTAGGAATCAGACTCCATAACAGGGCTGTACTCTATAGTCATAATACATCCTGGTGTCTGACAGGCCTGACAGATACAGACACCTATAGTGTTAGTCACAAAAATCGAGCAACACTGTCAATGACGCATCTGTAAAGTGGATAAGACTTGGCTGCGTGGTCCTAGTCTTCCAAATGAGCCCGTAGTCGCTGAACTCTAAAAGAATAGATCAGATGCAGAGATATGACTTATGCTCAGTTTAATGTTTTAGACCATCGGAACCTTTCCAACATGCCGAAAACGTCATCTCTAATTTTGTGTAATTTTCAAGATAGTTAACTTTGGAGGCCATTTTCTGGCCACTTTTCATCTAAGACCTATTGGAATGGTAATTTGGAACTGCCATTAAGGACAAAAAAGTCACAGAACATTTTCTGTAGACACATGAGAAAAAGGTGTTTCATTTTAATGCAAAGATTCAGCGTTAGGTGGCAGATGAATTCTTCATTGCTCTAGATTTGTTCTCACCCGAACCACACACACCCCACCCCACACTACCAACACACCAACCACACATCCCAAAAAACACACATCACACCCCCCTACCTACACTATCATACACACACACACACACACACAAAACACCACACACAACACACACACACACACACACACAACACACACACACACACACACACACCACACACACACAAACAAGAGCAGGCACATTGGAAATGCTATGAACCAACTTAGGTAAACATGCCAGGAAAGGAGAATTTTGGATGGCTTGATGGTGTTTTTCTTTTCTACTTGAGGGATGGTGAGAGAGCAGATGGTGTGGAGGGTGGTGATGATTTTCTTCCCTCTGATACCATTTCTGTCATTGTCTACTATTTCACGGACAAAGTCATAAATCATCAACACAAACAACGACAGAAAGTTTTCAGCTTTCATCAGACAATAAATCTCTAGAACCATAAACGTCACAAGATGTGTGAATGGAGAGCTGTACGCTCGAAAAAAAAAATAAATAAAACAAGAAATGTCTTGTTTCCAGAACATAGTCGAGTTATAAAAGATACACAGAATCAACTGTTAGTCTGTCAGTGTTGATCAGTCAGTGTGTTCCACTTTTGTGAAAACCCCAATCTGACTTTGACATTATCCTGTACTGTAATGTACCAGTGATTCAAATGAGACAGAAATGTCTGTTTCTGATCATTCATATTTTATGTTAAAGTGATATACTTTAACATACTACAAGTATGTCAATGCATGTATACTTCACTACATTAGTAACTGTGTGTTTCAGATCAGTTGTAAACTGTTATACTTACACAGAACAAGTCTGTTCATGGATGGTTAATCACTGCTTTAGAACTTTTACATGTGTTTTTTCCTGATCACTTGTAAACTGACATATTTACATACTATATATTTGATCGATGCATGTTTATTTCACTACTGAAGAACTGTTCTCTGAACTATGAATGAATGCTGCTGCCCACCTTTAGTGTACTTAAGTTTGATTTCACTGAAAACACGTTTTGTTGTCTTTATTGGAGAAACATAGATACAGAGATCCTCAATCCTAACCACAACCACCAACAGCGACAACATCGATGACAATATGTAACATGTATACAAAACACAAAAACATACTACATACACAAGCACACACTACCTACGACACCCCCACCACCACCACCATAGTCAAGACATCCAAATTGTTGAATCACGCATTTTGTGAAAGGATAGAAAATGTTAATTATTTCACTAAGTGTTTGATTTGACCAACAATTTGAGAAACAGACGACAACATTTCTTTCAGTTGTTCGCATCATCGCCTGACCATTACGAAGTCATGTAACAATTAGTTTCGTATAAAACGGTCTGTCACATCTCTGATTTTTGTGTGAAATATACATGATTATCACCTTCACACAGAACACTGTCACATCTGTAATCTTGTGTCAAACACAAATGATTATCACTTTCCACAGAAACACTTTTCCGTCTCTAATCTTTATGTCGAACACAATTGATTATCACCTTCTGTATATCTGTGATCTGTTTGTTTATGAATATTGCAGAAGATATTTTGTATAATATATTGAACAGAGATTGTATGCGTATGAAGAAATAGTCAAGAGTCTGTGCTTGTATGGATTAAGCGCTCTGCGTACGCAGGTTACTACTTTCAAAAAGAAATAAAACCATCTACTGTTATTTGTACATATTTCATCATGGACATTTTTTTGAAAAGGGAAACATGATTTCTAGTGAAGTGACCATTTCATTAAACCCAAGCTTATCATTCTTGTACAGTTTTACTCAAAGTTTGAGCCAAATGGAATAATGGGTGAATAATAGATTGTTGTTGGTGAAAATAGTTGAGGGAAATACCATCACTGTCTGCTTTCAAGTTTATGTCCCCCATGATGATAGCTACACAGAAGAAGAAGTAAAGCTACTACAGTTTATGAAGAACTAATTGCGCTCTACATGGATAAGACTAAAGACAGCAAACAACGTATTGTAATGGACGATTTTAACAGAAGAGTAGGAGGTAGGAGAGAACCATTTGTATGGACATTCAGTCCTTTTAGTGATCAGGAGACTGATTATCGTGATATGCTGCTTATATTATATACTGAGCTTGAACACTTCATCATCCATACCTTCTTCAAACATAAAATCAATCGTGTGAAAACGTGATACAAGTGGAATGACTTAGGTCAGACTTCAATCTCACAAGGAAAGGATCTAGGGTCAAATTAAAGATCCCAGAGCAATCCCAAATTACGTCATTGGCACTGATCATGATATTGTTGTTATGGTGCACACACCAAGAAAAGTGAGATCAAGTCCCCGTCATAAAGTAAATTAGAAAATATGATAACACGAGACAATGACAGAAGAAAGTGTCAAGGCAGAAGTAATTTCAGACGAAAATCTGGCACAGCTTTGTGGGTGGTCACCACGAAATTTTACACAAGTGTCAAGAGCATGAAGCTGAGGGACGAGTCATTCAACAACCACCATTATAAGCTGATAAAGAAGGAAAGCCACTTTTTCACCCAAACAAAATCAAACAGAAATGAAAAAGAATTTTTCCAGGACGTGTTAAACGTGTTAAACCCAAAGAAGAACAAGAAAATGTTGCATTATTTGAGTCAAAACAATGTGACGAAGAGGAGCCTGACGTACTCAAAAGGAAATCAAGGAAGCAATAAGATTAAGCCCCGCAGATAAAGCAGCTGGACCAGATCAAATAACATCTGAGGTTATCAATGCAAGTGGAGAGACTGGCATAGCATGGCTACATAGGTTTTTCAATCAGACATGGAAAGAAGGAAAAGTCCCTGGCGACTGTCAAAAAGCAATTATCATAACCCTGTGGAGGTAAAAAAGGAGATAGGAGAGATTGTAAGACATACTGGGGCATCTCATTTCTCAGCCACATAGGGAAAATGTATGCTAAAGTACTGGAAGAGAGAATTAGACCTATTGTAGAACCCCAACTAACTGAGACACAGTTTGGAGTTAAGGAAAGGAAGAGGATGTACAGATGCAATCTTCGCCGTTAGATAGATGACCGAAAAGACCAGTGAGCATAACAAAGAATTAGAATGGTATTTGTTGACCAAGAGAAATCCTTTGACAAGTAGAGAGAAATATGCTGTGGGCAGTTCTGGAGACCTACGGCGTTCAAGGACAGTTATAAGAGAATGTCATGGCGATGTACCAACACAGTCTGAGTGCAGTGAGAAAACCAGACGGCCTCAATGACTGGTTTGATGTAAAAACAGGAGTGAGCCAAGGTTGTGTTTTGTCCCCTATATTGTTCATTATCTATACGGACAGGATCACAATGAGCTCAAATCTTAATCATGAAGATCTGAATGAATTACTATTTGCTGATGACCAAGACCTAATCAATGAAGATGCAGAAGAACT
>JAPXFY010000034.1:332100-366624 GCA_030674185.1 Monoplex corrugatus
GGTGTGTGTGTGTGTGTGTGTGTGTGTGTGTGTGTGTCTGTATGTGTGCGTGCGTGTGTGTGCGAGCGTGCGTGCCTGCGTGTGTGTCTGCTTCAGCGCTTAGATTTGATTTTATCAAGATTTTGCGCTATATAAATATTGTAATTATTATTATTATACACACAACACATACTGAGTTAAACATGGATACACACAACACACACTGAGTAAAACATGGATACACATAACACACACTGAGTTAAACATGGATACACACAACACACACTGAGTAAAACATGGATACACATAACACACACTTACTTAAACATGGATACACACAACACACACTGAGTAAAACATGGATACACACAACACACACTGACTTAACATGGATACACACAACACACACTTAATAAAACATGGATACACACAACACACACTGACTTAAACATGGATACACACAACACACACTGAGTAAAACATGGATACACACAACACACACTGAGTAAAACATGGATACACACAACACACACTGACTTAAACATGGATACACACAACAAACACTGAGTAAAACATGGATACACACAACACACACTGACTTAAACATGGATACACACAACACACACTGAGTAAAACATGGATACACACAACACACATTGACTTAAACATGAATACACACAACACACACTGAGTAAAACATGGATGGATACACACAACACACACTGACTTAAACATGGATACACACAACACACACTGAGTAAAACATGGATGGATACACACAACACACACTGATTTAAACATGGATACACATAACACACACTGAGTAAAACATGGATGGATACACACAACACACACTGACTTAAACATGGATACACACAACACACACTGAGTAAAACATGGATACACACAACACACATTGACTTAAACATGAATACACACAACACACACTGAGTAAAACATGGATGGATACACACAACACACACTGACTTAAACATGGATACACACAACACACACTGAGTAAAACATGGATGGATACACACAACACACACTGACTTAAACATGGATACGCACAACACACACTGACTTAAACATGGATACACACAACACACACTGACTTAAACATGGATACACACAACACACACTGACGTAAACATGTATATACACAACACACACTGACTTAAACATGAATACACAAAACACACACTGACTTAAACATGGATACACACAACACACACTGACTTAAACATGGATACACACAACACACACTGACTTAAACATGAATACACAAAACACACACTGACTTAAACATGGATACACACAACACACACTGACTTAAACATGGATACACACAACACACACTGAGTAAAACATGGATACACACAACACACACTGACTTAATGCTACTCCAACTTCATCTTTCATTATAGATGGTCCTTCAACGTTCTTTCTTATAAAGTGTTCTTTTTTCTGTCATCTTCAAAAAGATCTTTAATGTACTCCCCCCATCTATCTAACATTTTGTCTTTTTCCATGATAAGCGTACCATCTTTCAGTTTTAAGCAACCAGTTGATGTGCATGTATATATTTTTCCTGTGGACAATTTCTTCAGTTCTGTACACACCTGAAGATCTGTTTTGTGTCAGTCTTCTATGTCTTCGCACTTTGTTTTCAGCCAAGATTCTGTTGTGTCTGACCTGTGTTTCGAAACTGCAATTTCAGAGGAATCTTTTCTTTCCCAATCACTAAGGTGTCTGACTGCATGTCATGGACTCATGGACTGCCCCCCCCCCCCCCCAATGATGTAGCAAATCATGTCCCAGAAGCATTGGATCACTTATTGGAGCCACATAAATTATTTCCTGAAACAAGGACTGACCGATCTTGATCTGAACAGGAAAGGTGATAAAGCCTGTTAATGCTGATTCCTGGTCACCATGCGCATGACCACATCGTTGACCTTCCGAAGCTTTACTTTCCATTGATCATAAACTGATGTGGCAACAATGGTTATTTCAGCCCCAGAGTCCACTTTGGCTTCCACTGGTACACCACCCACAATCACTTGGAGCCCAGAAGAACCAGCACAGACTCTTTTGAGGTGCAGAACCGAGGGTGAATTATCTTCGTTCTCCTTGCTATCATGATGAATAGTATCAGATGTACTGTCTTCCCACGTTGACTCCTCGCAGAAGGCCTACTCAACTGTTATTAGGTGTAATTCACCAAACCGGCCATTTCAAGTGGGGGGCTCTGGGGGCATAAGTAGACCGGCACCCTCACAGCAAAGTGAACTACGGCCAGGGAGCCTGGACAGTGTCCGCTTTCATCTTGAATTCCAATTTACCAGTAAGTGCTACTTTCTGCTCTGTGGAGGCTATTGTTTAATTAAAAATAGATCTAGTTCCACACGCACATAGCATAGTGCCACACAGAGATTCCGGGCCAGGGCACGCACTTAGGGTAATAAAGAATTACTTTAGTTCCTTAGCCTCTGTTGGATCTGTAGCCTGCCTGGCAGTCAGATAATTCTTCTTCTATCTTGGGCTTCAATCTGTTGAAAATAATTATGAGCAAAGTCTTAAGCTTTGACATGTACCTTAGGCATAGCACTGGTTCGTACTTGTTACATGCTTTGACATTGTTACACTTATAAAGCATATGCACTGGTTCTGTACTTGTTACATGCTTTGACATTGTTACACTTATAAAGCATATGCACTGGTTCTGTACTTGTTAACATGCTTTGACATTGTTACACTTATAAAGCATATGCACTGGTTCTGTACTTGTTACATGCTTTGACATTGTTACACTTATAAAGCATATGCACTGGTTCTGTACTTGTTACATGCTTTGACATTGTTACACTTATAAAGCATATGCACTGGTTCTGTACTTGTTACATGCTTTGACATTGTTACACTTATAAAGCATATGCACTGGTTCTGTACTTGTTACATGCTTTGACATTGTTACACTTATAAAGCATATGCACGGGTTCTGTACTTGTTACATGCTTTGACATTGTTACACTTATAAAGCATATGCACTGGTTCTGTACTTGTTACATGCTTTGACATTGTCACTCTTATAAAGCATGTGCACTGTTCGGTACTTGTTACATGCTTTGACATTGTCACACTTATAAAGCATGGGCACTGGTTCTGTACTTGTTACATGCTTTGACATTGTCACTCTTATAAAGCATGGGCACTGTTCTGTACTTGTTACATACTTTGACATTGTCACACTTATAAAGCATGGGCACTGGTTCTGTACTTGTTACATGCTTTGACATTGTCACACTTATAAAGCATGGGCACTGTTTCTGTACTTGTTACATACTTTGACATTGTCACTCTTATAAAGCATGGGCACTGTTTCTGTACTTGTTACATACTTTGACATTGTCACACTTATAAAGCATGGGCACTGTTTCTGTACTTGTTACATACTTTGACATTCTCACTCTTATAAAGCATGGGCACTGTTTCTGTACTTGTTACATACTTTGACATTGTCACACTTATAAAGCATGGGCACTGTTCTGTACTTGTTACATGCTTTGATATTGTTACACTTATAAAGCATGGGCACTGGTTTCGTCGTTGTTACATGCTTTGACATTGTCACTCTTATAAAGCATGTGCACTGTTCTGTACTTTTTACATGCTTTGACATTGTTACTCTTATAAAGCATGGGCACTGGTTCTGTACTTGTTACATAATTTGACATTGTCACTCTTATAAAGCATGGGCACTGGTTCTGTGCTTGTTACATGCTTTGACATTGTCACTCTTATAAAGCATGGGCACTGTTCTGTACTTGTTACATGCTTTGACATTGTCACACTTATAAAGCATGGGCACTGTTCTGTACTTGTTACATACTTTGACATTGTCACACTTATAAAGCATGGGCACTGTTCTGTACTTGTTACATACTTTGACATTGTCACTCTTATAAAGCATGGGCACTGTTCTGTACTTGTTACATACTTTGACATTGTCACTCTTATAAAGCATGGGCACTGTTCTGTACTTGTTACATACTTTGACATTGTCACTCTTATAAAGCATCAGACATTGTGAAGTGTTCAATCTGTTGGCCCTGTTCAGTATTGCAAATTTTACAACAAAGATGGCGCATTGCATGTAGATCTCCTTTTCCAGCATGTTTTAACAAATCTCCTTGAACATTGTCAAGTCCGGGGGATTTTGTTGATTTTTAGCTGCTTGGTGGCTGCTTCAATTTCACTTTAAAGTGGTTCTGGGTCTGAATCAGGACAGTTCAGGTCAGGGCATGAATTAATGAAAGGCAATATTACGGATCTGCCAAACTCAACAGCATCCTCAATGGCTGTGGTCACTCCATGAGTAACACTGCAGTCCTCGAACATAACACAACTCTAACTGAACAGCAAACAGCAAATAACAATGACACTCCAGAAAGCTTTCAGAAGAGAAGTCAGGACAAAATTTCTTGAAAGATAACGTACATTAACATGGAAAAGCTGCTCTGCTCATATGATGCATGACGCAAAAAAATGGTGTATTCATTTCCCATTCCATCACCTAAATTAATACTTTATGGAAGATATTACAGTTTTATTCATCATTAATTAAAAGAAATGTATAAATCTTGTACATAAAAAAACTAAAGACCAGCTACCACTTACATTTTGTTGCAGATCTGGGCGAGATCAAAAGGACATGACATATTTATTTCAGTATATATTTAAAACATCTGGCGTTTGGACTTCCTGAGTCTTCAAAATAAATGAAAAGAATGTTTTCATAAATCTAACAGATCCTGTGCCAAGAATTTTCAATGTGTTTGTTGCAAAAAATGTGCTTTGCTTTCGCTTTTGTTTTTGTTTTTTTTATTCGTGCGTTAGCTAACTGATCTTGAAATCATGTTATCTGTTGATGTTTGTATACATGACTATGAGAACATGGCAACTGAAATGTTTTAGTGACGTGACACAACAAGGCGTGATTACCACTCCACCCTCCTTCTCCCTCCCCGTGATCCCTTGTTTGTATGAAGGCCTATGGCTGATATACAGTACACATTCAGACTGACTGTCTGTCTGTCTGCCCTGTCTGTCTGTCTGCCTGTCTGTCTGTCTGCCTGTCTGTCTGTCTGCCTGTCTGTCTGTCTGTCTGTCTGTCTGTCTGCCTGTCTGTCTGTCTGTCTGTCTGCCTGCCTGTCTGCCTGTCAATCTCTGTCTGTCTGTCTGTCTGTCTGCCTGCCTGCCTGTCTGTCTGTCTGTCTGTCTGTCTGTCTCCCTCCCTCCCTCTCTCTTACTGTCTGGATTTTGGGTGGCTGGTTGTTTTAGGGATTGTTTTTGTGGTTGTGGTGTCTGTTGGTGTGCTGGTTTGTTTTCAGGAAACCAATCTTTACCGCACAACCTGCTGTCGGTGAAGACATCACCGTTATCAGGGTTCATCACACCCAAAGGGAATTACGGTACACAGTTCAGAGAGCAGTCTTTCTTGATGACCAGAGATATCTCTGTCCCAGCTGGACGTGCCATTATGGTCAGTTGAGAAAAATGGTGAAGTCCTCTGTAAACGTCAAGCTGTATACACACAATAACACTGGATTTCAAACCTTGGTGTGGAATGACTATGAACAATGGCGTTATGAATGTGTGTTCCACACCCCAAGACTCACTATTCTATACTGTAACAGTGTCTGTCTAAACGTACCGTGTTTCAGATTACTGTTTTCCTTTCACCACGAAAGTCAAACACCTCAGAAGTTACCCAATGGTTTGTTCAACTGTTCTGTTGATCACTATTCCAGCTTTCAGCACCACCTGGACTGTAACCTGAAGTCAGAGTGTGAAGATGGACAGGATGAAACAGAACATTGTCCCTTCAGCAGTCCTGACTGTCAGGGTCTGGTGGCGTTATGTAACAGCTGCTACAAAATTTTCTGTTTTACAGATTTGGATCATGGTGGAATAGACTGGTATCAGTTATCTAAGAAATACTGCAAGTCTTTAGGAGGTATTTTGAGCATGCCCAAATGTGAGGAGGACTGGCACAGAATGATTAACAGTATAACCAGTCCATACGTGTATATCCCCTTCCACATTTGGGTTGGATTGACAACTGACGATTTCATGTTTCCCAACATGTACAGAAAGAACGTCATTAGTGAAGACAGGACTGTTCTGTACCATTCTGTTCCTTTTCAGGAGCTTGGAATTTTTGAAATCATGGGATGGAAACGATGTATCTTCATATATTTTAGTTGTTTTAGGAGAGAGGATTGTGACACTCCTAGATTTCAAGAGTCTCTAATATGTGAATTTAGGACAAACCAGACCCACCACACTTCACAAGCAATAACGTTGACCAGAACCCCTTTTCTTTTGCACACACCCCAATCTCTGATGTTGTGTCATGATGGTCACGTGACACACATATTTCTACTGTGTGGTTCACACCAATATGACGTGTGTGGTCAAGGTCACACACCTTCCTGTACTTTTTCTGATCACCCGTCACACACACATGGTGGGTTTGACTCAATAGTTGATTACGTCACTTCTGTCCCGTTATTTACATGTGATGATGACATCACTACGTTGTCATACACCCTGGTGTGTGACTTTCTACACGACTGTCAGGATAAGAGTGATGAGTCTTTCTGTAAACATCCTCCATGTGTCAACATGTTTACCTGTACTAACAGTCAGTGTGTGTCCTATGATGTTGTCTGTGACCGAGTGTTCCATTGTCAGGATGAATCAGATGAGTGGAACTGTGATAACTACAGGTACAAGAACATTGACGTGGCACCAGTTTTTCCATCTCCTGTTCTCATTAATTTCGATAGTATCAACATTTTCATTTCAACCCCTATGAGGTCCAATGAGTCCTGTCCTGACAGCCACTATCGTTGTCCTGGTAAGTTCAATGACTGTCTGCCTGTCTACACACGATGCAATGGAATGCACGACTGTATGGACCACGAGGACGAAGAGGGATACAATGAATTGACCTGTCCAGGATTCTTTCGATGCAGACTTCTGTAAAATGTCTACATGTTGACCACCTGTGTGATGGCTGGCCTCACTGCCCAATGTATGATGATGAACTGTCATGTGATGTGACCTGTCCTGTGGGCTGTCTGTGTCAAGGTCACACATTTATATGCCATCAGACTTTCTCTGCCCACCTCTTTCCACAGCTCCGTTACTTGGATGTCACAGGTACAGGAATGAATCTGTCCGATGTGAGTAATCACACCTATCTTATACACGTTCTTGGCCTGTGTTCTTTGACTATCCTGTCTAACATGAAAATGCCCAATTTACAGTTTCTTGATCTCACTGGTAACAAACTACAACTTGTCAACATGACATATTTTGCTGGTTTGGAAAATCTGCAGACGTGTCCCTGTCCAACAATCCCATCACCTCACTTTCCTCTGATCCATTGTCTGATATTCTACAAAGTGCACTCACAGCGATAGATCTGTCATACAACACACTGACAGTGTTTGATGCCACAGTTTTGTCCAAGTTTGTGAAATTACAGAAACTGAATTTAACGTTTACTACTATCCATACTGTCAGCACTGGCGGTTTTCAGTTTACTCCAAAGTTAACGGAATTGTACATGGAAGGTAGTCCTGTAAAAACATTTCCACCTGACGATATTCAAAGATCTTTTCCATCTCCAGGTTATATCGACACTGAATTCTAAACTGTGTTGCAATGAAATACTACCGCATAATTTTGATGATACGTTTTGCTATTCTCCCAAAGACGAAATTTCATCATGTGAAGATTTACTTCATTCAGCAATATACCGAGGGTTTCTGTGGCTGATCAGCTGTCTTTCAGTGACTGGTAACGTCTTCTGTTTTGTTGTACGTTTGTGTGCACGTAACAAAATTTCTTCAAGTGGTTTCAGTGTGTTTGTCACCAACCTGACCATGGCTGATTTTCTAATGGGTGTTTATATTGCTATTATTGGTGTGGCTGATGAATTGTTACGTGGTAGATATCTTTATTATGATGACACATGGATAAGAAGTGTGGCCTGTAAGGCGGCTGGATTTCTGTCTCTGCTGTCCAGTGAAGTATCAGCCCTGACCATCATGCTCATCACACTGGATCGTTTCATTGTTCTTCACTTTCCATTCAGCACCTTGCGGTTTGAGAAAACATCAGCAGCAGCAGCTTGTCTCCTGACTTGGTTGGTTGGCTGGCTTGTTGCCTTGTTGCCTTTACTTCCAATGACATCACACTGGGAGTTCTACAGTCAGACAGGTATCTGTATACCACTTCCAGTTACTCGCAAAGTTTTCAAAGGGCGAGCTTATTCCTTTGGTGTTTTGATCATCTTTAATTTCATTCTGTTTGTGCTGATCTCAACTGGCCAAGCTTTTATCTATTGGTCGATACAGACGAATGCACTGAAAAACAACACGACCAAAGTATCACGAGACATGACCATAGCTCGGCGGTTGATCACTGTAGCTGTAACAGACTTCATGTGCTGGTTTCCCATTGGACTGTGTGGATTTTTGGCATTGGCTGGTATTCCCATACCTGGAGAGGTAAATGTTGCCTTGGTCATCTTCGTAATGCCCTTAAACTCTGCCCTGAATCCATTTGTATATACCTTTAACACACTGGCAGAAAAACGAAGAAAATCCCAAGAGACAGAGCTGTTAAAGTGGCTGGAATCTCGTAGTGATTTGCTTGACAGTAAATAAGTACAGTGTGGACTGGCTCCATGTTATACCTAGATATGTGACAGTGTCTGTTACCTTAACTACAGTATCTTCCAGTTTGTCAACTGATATGTAATGGCATAGCCTTCATTGTAATACAGGTGGCCACTTCTTCAAAGACATTTTTAATAATGTTGGTTGGGTATAATACATGGAACAGCTCTATTTGTAATCATTTTTATTCTTTTTCTCCCACTCCTTTTTAAAATAAGGAGGATAGTCATAAGGGAGAAAAGAAACAGAGCAAATCAGACCTGTAAGCAGGAGCAGTACCACAAATAACACTGTAACACATACAAACAGCACTGTATCTAACACAACACTGTAACACATACAAACAGCATTGTATCTAACACAACACTGTAACACATACAAGCAGCATTGTATCTAACACAACACTGTAACACATACAAACAGCATTGTATCTAACACAACACTGTAACACATACAAACAGCATTGTATCTAACACAACACTGTAACACATACAAGCAGCATTGCATCTAACACAACACTGTAACACATACAAGCAGCATTGCATCTAACACAACACTGTAACACATACAAACAGCATTGTATCTAACACAACACTGTAACACATACAAACAGCACTGTATCTAACACAACACTGTAACACATACAAACAGCATTGTATCTAACACAACACTGTAACACATACAAGCAGCATTGCATCTAACACAACACTGTAACACATACAAACAGCATTGTATCTAACACAACACTGTAACACATACAAACAGCACTGTATCTAACACAACACTGTAACACATACAAACAGCATTGCATCTAACACAACACTGTAACACATACAAACAGCATTGTATCTAACACAACACTGTAATACATACAAACAGCATTGTATATAACACAACACTGTAACACATACAAACAGCATTGTATCTAACCCAACACTGTAATACATACAAACAGCATTGTATATAACACAACACTGTAACACATACAAACAGCATTGTATCTAACACAACACTGTAATACATACAAACAGCATTGTATATAACACAACACTGTAACACATACAAACAGCATTGTATCTAACACAACACTGTAACACACACAAGCAGCATTGTACCTAACACAACACTGTAACACATACAAACAGCATTGCATCTAACACAACACTGTAACACATACAAACAGCATTGTATCTAACACAACACTGTAACACATACAAACAGCATTGCATCTAACACAACACTGTAACACATACAAGCAGCATTGTATCTAATACAACACTGTAACACATACAAACAGCATTGCATCTAACACAACACTGTAACACATACAAGCAGCATTGTATCTAACACAACACTGTAACACATACAAGCAGCATTGTATCTAACACAACACTGTAACACATACAAGCAGCATTGTATCTAACACAACACTGTAGCACATACAAACAGCATTGTATCTAACACAACACTGTAACACAGTGTAACTGACTCGATCCTTGACCCTGACCTGGTTGAACACTTGAGATCGCTGAAAATCGGCCGAAATCTCCCCCGTCGTCGATCATGTCGTGGTGGAATGCGCAAGAGACGTACGATTCCAGTGGTCACTGATGTACATCAGCGTCATGGCAGCAGTGATCTGCCTTCTGTTCCTGTCTACGATACCCATCCGTCCCCCAGACCGCTGTGCTCCAACCCTGATAACCTCATTCCTCTCACAGCCGGCAAAAAGAAACTACGCACTGACTCATTGACTCTTGCACTGTTCAATGCTCAGGCCCTCGGTACCAGACACGAGAAGAGATCCGCGATCAACTACTTCATCCATGACCACGTCGTCGATATTTTCGCCGTCAATGAAACCTGGTTTCAGCCTGTCGGGGATGAACCCAAGGAGAGGGATCTTGCTCCTCCCGGTCACCGTACACTTTCGTTCGCTCGCAAAACTGGTCTCGGCGGCGGCATCGCTTTTGTTGTTGCCGAGTCCCTCCTGCCCCGAATTACTACCAAGACTGACTTTAAATTCAAACACTCTACTTTTGAAATTGTCCAGCTCTCCCTCACTCTACCCCACCAGACTTTCCATCTGCTGTTCCTCTACCGTCCACCACCCAGCCCAAAGAACCAGCTTAAAAACCATGTGTTTGTAGAAGAGTTTCCAGACCTCCTTGCCTACTGTAACACCTTGAAAGGCTGTTTCATCATTGCAGGAGACTTTAATTTTCATTATAATGAACCTAACCAGACCCACACTGCTAAACTGATAAGCTCTTTGAACTCCTTTGGCTTGACCCAATCTATCGACACTCCAACCCACGAAAAAGGCAACATCCTCGATTGGGTTGTTCATAGAACTGACCAGTCCTTCATCAAATCCCTTGAAATTGATTATACTCTTCCTTCGGATCATGTCTGTATCCTCGGCCAACTTTCAATGACCAAGCCTCCACCCCAAACTACCTATGTCATGGTCAGAAAACTAGTTGATATCAACACCGTCGTCTTCAACGAAGATCTCCTGGCCGCTCTTCAGTCCTGTCCTCCAGCCTCTGCTGACGACCTCAATCGGACTATTAGTGATCTGCTGGACATGCACGCCCCCGCCACCAGACGTAGGGTATCCCAGAGACCACCATCGCCCTGGTTTTCTGCCGTTGGCCCTGATCTTCTTAAGGCCAAGCGTGAACGCCGTCGTGCTGAAAGACGGTGGCTGAAGAACAGCATTACTATCAATAAACAGATTTTTCAGGCTGCCAACAAAACTGTCAATGCTATAGTTGACTCTGCTAAGTCTGCCTTTTACAATGCGAAAATTATTGCATGTTCTACATCAAAACAGCTATATTCCGTTACTAATACCCTCCTTGGCAAATCAGATAAATCTCCTCTCCCATCATGCTTTCCCCCTGCCCGTCTAGCACAACATTTTTCAGATTTTTTCATTGATAAAATTAGGTCCATCCGTTCCAGTCTTGACTCCCAGCCCATCTCTCAACCTCCTATTCCCGACCCTCTGTTTCAAGGCACACCACTTATTTCTTTTCAGCCTGCCTCTGAAACTACTATCCACAATGTAATCCGCCATTCTGACATCAAGACCTGTGAGCTTGATCCTCTTCCAGCATCTATCTTAACACACTGCCTAGATACTTTGCTCCCTCACTTCACAACTGTCATCAACAATTCCCTGTCATCTGGTATCTTTCCCACTTCCTTCAAATCTGCCCTGGTCAGACCTCTTTTAAAGAAACCTAGTCTTGACCCCAATAACCTCAAAAACTATCGACCTGTTTCCAACCTACCTTTCTTATCCAAAGTCCTTGAAAAAATTGTTCTCGCACAGATCTCTGATCATATCACCGCCAACAACCTCTCTTACCCTTATCAGTCGGCTTATCGCACTGGACACAGCCCTGAAACTGCTCTTGTAAAAATTGCAAATGATATTCTGACTGCTCTTGATCAAAATCAAATCTCTCTTCTATCTCTCCTTGATCTCTCGGCTGCATTCGACACCATCGACCATTCTATCATGCTCACACGTCTCCATAAAGTGTTCGGTATCTCTGACATCGCTCTGTCTTGGTTCCAGTCCTACCTCTCCAATCGCACTCAAACAGTCTCTGTCTGTTGTTCATCCTCTGCACCCGCTACCCTCCAGTTTGGTGTGCCCCAAGGCTCTGTTTTAGGTCCCATCCTATTTGTGCTGTACACACAACCCCTCTCTGAAATTATGCGACTTCACTCTATGTCCCATCATAGCTTTTCTGATGACAACCAACTCTATACTTCTGGTTCCCTCCCACAACTGCCCTCTATAATCAGACAAACCCAAGGCTGCATTTCTGATGTTCACTCCTGGATGACTGTAAACAAACTTCAACTCAACCCCATTAAAACTGAACTTAGCCTTATCTCTCCCACCACATTGGCTAAGTGTTCTTCCCTTCCTCTGTCTGTCTCTCTGCTTGGATCTGACATTCCACTATCTTCCACTGTCCGCAATCTTGGAGTCACTCTTGATAACACCCTGTCCTTTGAAAAACACGTCCAGAATGTTTGCAGATTATGCTATCTTGAGATACGCAGAATTTCTTCTATTCGCAATATCCTCTCTGTCGAAGCCACCAAAACTCTCCTCTGTGCCTTTGTTCTCTCTCGTCTCGACTACTGCAACTCCCTTCTCTCGGGCTGTCCTTTCTCTCTCATTCAAAAGCTTCAAAAAGTTCAAAACAATGCTGCTAGGCTCATCTTCAGAAAATCTCGTTCCTCTCATGTCACTCCTCTTCTCAAATCTCTTCACTGGTTACCTGTTGAAAAGAGAATTCGCTACAAGATTGCTTTGTTATGTTTTAAGTCTCTCAATGGTCTTGCACCCCCTTACATCTCTGACCTCCTCCATCTGTACACCCCCTCTCGTCAACTTCGTTCCTCGGCTGATACTCGTACCTTCCGCATACCATCCTGTCGCACTAAAACCTATGGTCAACGCTCCTTTTCCTATCAGGCCCCTGTAATCTGGAATCAGCTCCCTGTCTCTGTTCGCCACTCTGCAACTCTCACTTCTTTCAAGTCCTCTCTGAAAACCCATCTCTTCCAGTCCCTCTCATGATACTTATAAAGACTCTACCACCTAACTTCCCCAAATCCCCCCTTGTTGTCTTTTGAGCCTTGAATGTCGGCTGGTGTGTGTGTGCGTGTGTGTGTGTGTGTGTGTGTGTGTGTGTGTGTGTGTGTGTGTGTGTGTGTGTGTGTGTGTGTGTTGTGTGTGTGTGTGTGTGTTTGGTTGTGTCTGCGTGATACCTGTAAGCGCTTAGGGCTCTTGTTTTCATCAGATTAGGCGCTATATAAATGCTCTTTATTATTTATTATTATTATTAACACATACAAGCAGCACTGTATCTAACACAACACGTACACATACAAGCAGCATTGTATCTAACACAACACTGTAACACATACAAGCAGCATTGTATCTAACACAACACTGTAACACATACAACAGCATTGTATCTAACACAACACTGTAACATATACAAACAGCATTGTATCTAACACAACACTGCAACACATACAAACAGCATTGCATTTAACACAACACTGTAACACATACAAACAGTACTCTATCTAACACAACACTGTAACACATACAAGCAGCATTGTATCTAACACAACACTGTAACACATGCAAACAGTACTGTATCTAACACAACACTGTAACATACAAGCAACATTGTACCTAACACAACACTGTAACACATACAAACAACATTGTATCTAACACAACACTGTAACACATACAAGCAGCATTGTATCTAACACAACACTGTAACACATACAAGCAGCATTGTATCTAACACAACACTGTAACACATACAAACAGCATTGTATCTAACACAACACTGTAACACATACAAGCAGCATTGTATGTAACACAACAATGTAATATATACAAGCAGCATTGTATCTAACACAACACTGTAGCACATACAAGCAGCATTGTATCTAACACAACAATGTAATATATACAAGCAGCATTGTATCTAACACAACACTGTAACACATACAAACAGCATTGTATCTAACACAACACTGTAACACATACAAGCAGCACTGTATCTAACACAACATGTAACACATACAAGCAGCACTGTATCTAACCAACACTGTAACACATACAAACAGCATTGTATCTAACCCAACACTGTAACACATACAAACAGCATTGTATCTAACACAACACTGTAACACATACAAGCAGCATTGTATCTAACACACAGTCACATACACAGCACTGTACTAACAAACATGACACATACAAGCAGCACTGTATCTAACGCAACACTGTAACACATACAAACAGCATTGCATCTAACACAACACTGTAACACATACAAACAGTACTCTATCTAACACAACACTGTAACACATACAAGCAGCATTGTATCTAACACAACACTGTAACACATACAAACAGCATTGTATCTAACACAACACTGTAACACATACAAGCAGCATTGTATCTAACACAATACTGTAACACATACAAGCAGCATTGTATCTAACACAACAATGTAATATATACAAGCAGCATTGTATCTAACACAACACTGTAACACATACAAACAGCATTGTATCTAACACAACACTGTAACACATACAAGCAGCACTGTATCTAACACAACAATGTAACACATACAAGCAGCACTGTATCTAACCCAACACTGTAACACATACAAACAGCATTGTATCTAACGCAACACTGTAACACATACAAGCAGCATTGTATCTAACACAACTCTGTAACACATACAAACAGCATTGTATCTAACACAACACTGCAACATATACAAACAGCATTGTATCTAACACAACACTGCAACACATACAAGCAGCATTGCATCTAACACAACACTGTAACACATACAAACAGTACTCTATCTAACACAACACTGTAACACATACAAGCAGCATTGTATCTAACACAACACTGTAACACATACAAACAGTACTGTATCTAACACAACACTGTAACACATACAAGCAACATTATACCTAACACAACACTGTAACACATACAAACAGCATTGTATCTAACACAACACTGTAACACATACAAGCAGCATTGTACCTAACACAACACTGTAACACATACAAACAGCATTGTATCTAACACAACACTGTAAAACATACAAACAGCATTGTATCTAACACAACACTGTAACACATACAAACAGCATTGTATCTAACACAACACTGTAACACATACAAACAGCATTGTATCTAACGCAACACTGTAACACATACAAACAGCATTGTATCTAACACAACACTGTAACACATACAAACAGCATTGTATCTAACGCAACACTGTAACACATACAAACAGCATTGTATCTAACACAACACTGTAACACATACAAACAGCATTGTATATAACACAACACTGTAACACATACAAACAACATTGTATCTAACACACTGCTGAATAGGAAGTCAGTGCAGTGTACAAAGCAGGGACATTGAACTCTCTCAATTCCGTCTGAAACGATAGTAAATCTTTAGGATTGGAAGCTTAAAAGTGAACTTTAAGATTTAAAAATCATGTCATTAAGATTAATTTCTCTTCTATTGATAAAACAATAGCTTATAGTTATTACGTTCAACACTAAAGATGGACAAGTGAATGTTTATTTTGGCGTTGTATTGTGTATGAAATATTGTTATTTGTGTTCTGTATGTTGTATGTTGTCAGATGTCCACAATACTTATCGTGTGTGTATGAATTGTTACTATTTTTCGTTGTTATATTGTATATGGATCTCTGTATATTGTAAAATAAAAACTATTTTAAAAAGGTGTAAAAATATTTAGAACTGACACTTTTATCAGAAAGCATCATGTTTGCCATTTCAACAGAAATTTCAAGGCCATTATTTTTCAGGTACGTTGAAATATGAATAATATCATATTAATAGGCCTTTTTGACATTAAATTTCTTGCAAGGAAATCTTTTTTTCCGAAGCAATACCTATCTAAATGGTTTTGTTATCAGCTTATTGACTTAATTTGGGGGTGCAGTGTCTACATCAGTCACATCATTGTCTGTCTCCAAACACTACAATACTGGTAACACACCAACATTGTCTACATCAATTAGTCTGTTATATCACATCATTGTCTGTCTCCAAACACTACAATACTGGTAACACACCAACAGTGTCTACATCAATCAGTCTGTTATATCACATCATTGTCTGTCTCCAAACACTACAATACTGGTAACACACCAACAGTGTCTACATCAGTCAGTCTGTTATATCACATCATTGTCTGTCTCCAAACACTACAATACTGGTAATACACCAACAATGTCTACATCAATCAGCCTGGTACATCACATCACTGGTCTCTCTCCAAACACTGATAATATTGTCAACACCTACAGTCACACCCACTGTACGCATCAGTATGGCTTGATTCATACTGCCTGTCTGTGCGTATGTGCTTGCGTCGTTGCTGGTATGTGTAGAGACATATATGTACCACACACATGCACAGGCGTTCGCACGTTCACACACCCGCGCACACACGTACACACACAAACATACAAATAAACACACACAAGCACAAACACATACACACACAGATACACGCAACACTCACACAGACACACACATACACAGGAACACTCAACCACAGAAACATATATACACCCATATACAAACATACACTCACGTACACGCACAAACATACACAAACACACATACAGACATTGAAACAAATAAAGAAAAAAGTGCATGCACATGCACACTCACATACACAAATATACATATACGGATATACAACACATACACCAGCACACACACACTCTCTTTCTCTCACTCTCTCTCTCTCTCTCACACACACACACGCACGCACACACACACACACACACACACACACACACACACACACACACACACACACACACACAACAAAACACATACACATAAACACACACACACACACAAACACACAGACACAACAAACACACACACACACACGAGCGTGTGCGCACGCACTATTTTTATAAGGTAACACACAGAGAAGGGTAAACAAAAAAGTTTGCTCAGCAAGACAAGTAATGTCCCTGTTGTGATGGACAAAGTTTAACACTTTCAGCTAGACAAGTAATGTCCCTGTTGTGAAGGACAAAGTTTAACACTTTCAGCTAGACAAGTAATGTCCCTGTTGTGTGGGACAAAGTTTAACACTTTCAGCTGGACAAGTAATGTCCATGTTGTGTAGGCCAAGGTTTAACACTTTCAGCTAGACAAGTAATGTCCATGTTGTGTAGGACAAAGTTTAACACTTTCAACTAGACAAGTAATGTCCCTGTTGTGTAGGACAAAGTTTAACACTTTCAGCTAGACAAGTAATGTCCATGTTGTGTAGGACAAAGTTTAACAATTTCAGCTAGACAAGTAATGTCCATGTTGTGTAGGACAAAGTTTAACACTTTCAGCTAGACAAGTAATGTCCATGTTGTGTAGGACAAGGTTTAACACTTTCAGCTAGACAAGTAATGTCCCTGTTGTGTAGGACAAGGTTTAACACTTTCAGCCAGACAAGTAATGTCCATGTTGTGTAGGACAAGGTTTAACACTTTCAACTAGACAAGTAATGTCCATGTTGTGTAGGACTAATTTAACGGACATGTTCAAAACATGTTCTGTGCTCTGAAGAATTTGGTAGCATTGAGGAACAATGGACAAAGTTGAGAAACTCGATAAATAAAGCTTGTGAAGAAAAGCAAAAAAGAACTGGATGACAAAAGAAATTATAGGCTTGATGGAAGAACGGTGGAAGGCAAAGGGAAAGGAGGAATAATATAAGAGGATGAACAGGGAAATCAGGAATGGGTGCAATGAAGCTAAAGAAGCTTGGCTGGAAACAACGTGCAAAGAAATAGAAGATTGACACAAAACGGATCCATAGAGTATGTACAGAAACTGAAAAAATTGCCTCAGGAAAAAGTCATGCACATCAACTGGTTGCTTAAAATCGAGAGATGGTATGCTTATCATGACAAAAGACAAAATATTAGACAGATGGGGAGAGTACATTACAGACCGTTTTGAAGATGACAGAAACGAAGAACACATTATAAGAAAGAACGTTGAAGGACCACCCATAATGAAAGATGAATTTAGAGCAGCACTGAAAAGTATGAAACCAGAAAAAGCCACAACACCAGACAATATTACTACACAAATGATTGAAGCCCTGATTATTTGGTATTGAAAAAATAACAATCCTACTAAATGAAATTTATGACATCGGAAAAATCCCCAAAGATATGTCAAAATTAATTTTCATCGCTGTTCCAAAGAAAACAGGGGCTATAGAATGCAAACTCCATCGCGCAATCAACTTGATGAGTCATGTAACAAAAATCCTATTAAGAATAATCATGATGACAAGGAATAGAATCAAAAGAGAAATAGCAGATGAGCAGTGTGGATTTGTTGAAGGGAAAGGAACTATTACTGCCATATACATCCTAAGAACTATCATACAGAGGTCAATCGAGTTGAATAATGATTTATATTTATGCTTTGTTGATTATACCAAGGCTTTCGATCGGGTAAAACATGAAAAATTGATCAAGCATCTAGAAAGACTCAATACTGATGGAAAAGATCTACGAATAATCAGAAAAATGTATTGGGAACAAACAGCTGCAATGAGAATAGAAAACTATATAAGCTCTTTCCAAAATATCAAAAAAGGAGTCAGGCAAGGCTGTGTTTTGTCACCAGATCTGTTTTCACTTTACAGCAAAAACATCATGAGAAACCTAGAAGAATGTCCTGGAGGAAAAATGATAAACAACATTTGTTACACAGATGACACCGTGCTAATTACAGAAAATGAAAGGGACCTACAAAACCTTGTGAATATACTAGAAATAGAAAGCAAAAATAAAGGGTTGGAACTAAATAGCAAGAAGACTGAGGTCATGGTAATCAGTAAAACGCGTGAAATCCCCTCATGCAAAATAACAGCGAACGGCGCAACCTTCAGACAGGTTGATAAGTTTAAATATCTGAGAACGATCATCTCACCAGACGGTATATGCACAACAGAAATAGCCAGCAGAGTCGACCAAGCCAAAACAGCATTCAAAAAGATGAAAAGCGTTCTTACCAACAAATTACTATTAATTAACATCAGGAAGAGAGTTCTTGAATGTTATATAAAACCGATAATGTTATATGGTTGTGAGGCGTGGACAGTCAACAAGCAAAGCCAGAACAAGATTGAGGCAGCCAAGATGTAGTTTCTAAGAAGAATGTGGAGAGTTCCAAAGAAAACAAACGAGAGAGTCTTGATGGAAGCAGACACAAGAAGATTATCGATGAGGAAGATTAGGAAAAGATGGTGTGGGTGTGTGTGTAAGTATCTGCGTCTGTGTATATTATCATTATTTTTCATTTATAATTCAGTCTTCATATTGGAGAAATGTGCTGATCTATGTTTATGATATAATTGTAGTAACATCAATATTCTCCTTGAGTCAGGCAGACTGAAATACTGGTAAAGTGAACACGCCAACAGTGTCTACATTAATCAGCCTGTTATATCACATCATTGGTCTCTCTCCAAACACTACAATACTGGTAACACACCAACAATGTCTACATTAATCAGCCTGTTATATCACATCATTGGTCTCTCTCCAAATACTACAATACTGGTAACACACCAATAGTATCTACATCAATCAGTCTGTTATATCACATCACTGGTCTCTCTTCCAAACACTACAATATTTGTGAAAACACCAAGAGTGTCTACATCAATCAGCACGTTATATCACATCATTGTCTGTCTCCAAACACTACAATACTGATAACACACCAACAGTGTCTACATCAATCAGCCTGGTACATCACATCACTGGTCTCTCTCCAAACACTACAATACTGGTAACACACCAACAGTGTCTACATCAATCAGCCTGTTATATCACATCACTGGTCTCTCTCCAAACACTACAATACTGGTAACACACCAACAGTGTCTACATCAATCAGCCTGTTATATCACATCACTGGTCTCTCTCCAAACACTACAATACTGGTAACACACCAACAGTGTCTACATCAATCAGCCTGTTATATCACATCATTGGTCTCATTCCAAACACTGATTATATTGTCAACACCTACAGTCACACCCCTGTGTACATCAGTATGGCTTGATTCATACTGCCTGTCTGTGCTTATGTGCTTGCGTCGTTGCTGGTATGTGTAGAGACATATATGTACTACACACATGCACAGGCGTTCGCACGTTCACACACCCATGCACACACGTACACACAGACACAAACATACACAGTAACACTCAGACACAGAAGCATATATACACCCATATACAAACATACAGTCACGAACACGCACAAATATACACAAACACACACACACACACACATACAAACATTGAAACAAACAAAAAAATTCATGCACATGCAAACTCACGTACACAAACATACATAAACGGACATACAACACATACACCAGCACACACACACACACTCTCTCTCACTCTCTCTCTCTCTCTCTCTACACACACACACACACACACACACACACACACACATACACACACAACAAAACACATACACATACACACACACACACACACTCACAGACACAGACACAGACACAGACAGAGACACACACACACGCACACGCACACACACACACACACACACACACACACACACACCACACACACACACACACACACACACACACACACAACACAAACACACACAGACACACGAGCGCGTGCGCACACACTATTTTTTATAAGGTAACACACAGAGAAGGGTAAACAAAAACGTTTGTTCAGCTAGACAAGTAATGTCCATGTTGTGAAGGACAGAGTTTAACACTTTCAGCTAGACAAGTAATGTCCCTGTTGTGAAGGACAGAGTTTAACACTTTCAGCTAGACAAGTAATGTCCATGTTGTGTAGGACAAAGTTTAACACTTTCAGCTAGACAAGTAATGTCCATGTTGTGAAGGACAAAGTTTAACACTTTCAGCTAGACAAGTAATGTCCATGTTGTGTAGGACAAAGTTTAACACTTTCAGCTAGACAAGTAATGTCCATGTTGTGTAGGACACTGTTTAACACTTTCAGCTAGACAAGTAATGTCCATGTTGTGTAGGACAAAGTTTAACACTTTCAGCTACAGAAGTAATGTCCATGTTGTGTAGGACAAAGTTTAACACTTTCAGCTAGACAAGTAATGTCCCTGTTGTGAAGGACAAAGTTTAACACTTTCAGCTAGACAAGTAATGTCCATGTTGTGAAGTACAAAGTTTAACACTTTCAGCTAGACAAGTGATGTCCCTGTTTTGTAGGACAAAGATTAACACTTTCAGCTAGACAAGTAATGTCCATGTTGTGTAGGTCAAAGTTTAACACTTTCAGCTAGACAAGTAATGTTCCGGTTGTGTAGGACAAAATTTAACACTTTTAGCTAGACAAGTAATGTCCCTGTTGTGTAGGACAGAGTTTAACACTTTCAGCTAGACAAGTAATGTCCCTGTTGTGTAGGACAAAGTTTAACACTTTCAGCTAGACAAGTAATGCCCCTGTTGTATAGGACAAAGTTTAACACTTTCAGCAAGACAAGTAATGTCCATGCTGTGTAGTACAAAGTTTAACACTTTCAGCTAGACAAGTAATGTCCATGCTGTGTAGTACAAAGTTTAACACTTTTAGCTAGACAAGTAATGTCCCTGTTGTGAAGGACAGAGTTTAACACTTTCAGCTAGACAAGTAATGTCCATGTTGTGTAGGACAATGTTTAACACTTTCAGCTAGACAAGTAATGTCCATGTTGTGTAGGACAGAGTTTAACACTTTCAGCTGGACAAGTAATGTCCCTGTTGTGTAGGACAAAGTTTAACACTTTCAGCTAGACAAGTAATGTCCCTGTTGTGTAGGACAAGATTTAACACTTTCAGCTAGACAAGTAATGTCCATGTTGTGTAGGACAAGGTTTAACACTTTCAGCTAGACAAGTAATGTCCGTGTTGTGAAGGACAGAGTTTAACACTTTCAGCTAGACAAGTGATGTCCCTGTTGTGAAGGACAGAGTTTAACACTTTCAGCTCGACAAGTAATGTCCATGTTCTGAAGGACAGAGTTTAACACTTTCAGCTAGACAAGTAATGTCTCTGTTGTGTAGGACAGAGTTTAATACTTTCAGCTAGACAAGTAATGTCCATGTTGTGTAGGACAAAGTTTAAACACTTTCAGCTAGACAAGTAATGTCCATGTTGTGTAGGACAAATTTTATCACTTTCAGCTGGACACGTAATGTCCATGTTGTGTAGGACAGAGTTTAACACTTTCATCTAGACAAGTAATGTCCATGCTGTGTAGAACAGAGTTTAACACTTTCAGCTAGACAAGTAATGTCCCTGTTGTGTGGGACAAAGTTTAACACTTTCAGCTAGACAAGTAATGTCCCTGTTGTGTAGGACAAAGTTTAACACTTTCAGCTAGACACGTAATGTCCATGTTGTGTAGGACAAAGTTTAACACTTTCAGCTAGACAAGTAATGTCCATATTGTGTAGGACAAAGTTTAACACTTTCAGCTAGACAAGTACTGTCCATGTTGTGTAGGACAATGTTTAACACTTTCAGCTAGACAAGTAATGTCCATGTTGTGTAGAACAAAGTTTAACACTTTCAGCTAGACAAGTAATGTCCATGTTGTGTAGGACAAAGTTTAACACTTTCAGCTAGACAAGTAATGTCCCTGTTGTGTAGGACAAGGTTTAACACTTTCAGCTAGACAAGTAATGTCCCTGTTGTGTAGGAGAAAGTTTAACACTTTCAGCTAGATAAGTAATGTCCATGTTGTGTAGGACTAATTTAACGGACATGTTCAAAACATGTTCTGTGCTCTGAAGAATTTGGTAGCATTGAGGAACAATGGACAAAGTTGAGAAACTCGATAAATAAAGCTTGTGAAGAAAAGCAAAAAAGAACTGGATGACAAAAGAAATTATAGGCTTAATGGAAGAACGGTGGAAGGCAAAGGGAAAAGAGGAATAATATAAGAGGATGAACAGGGAAATCAGGAATAGGTGCAATGAAGCTAAAGAAGCTTGGCTGGAAACAAAGTGCAAAGAAATAGAAGATTGACACAAAACGGATCCATAGAGTATGTACATAAACTGAAGAAATTGCCTCAGGAAAAAGACATGCACATCAACTGGTTGCTTAAAATCGAGAGATGGTACGCTTATCATGACAAAAGACAAAATATTAGACAGATGGGGAGAGTACATTACAAACCGTTTTGAAGATGACAGAAACGAAGAACACATTATAAGAAAGAACGTTGAAGGACCGCCCATAATGAAAGATAAAGTTAGAGCAGCACTGAAAAGTATGAAACCAGGAAAAGCCACAGCACCAGACAATATTACTACACAAATGATTGAAGCCCAGATTATTTGGTATTGAAAAAAATAACAATCCTACTAAATGAAATTTATGACATCGGAAAAATCCCCAAAGATATGTCAAAATTAATTTTCATTGCTGTTCCAAAGAAAACAGGGGCTATAGAATGCAAACTCCATCGCGCAATCAACTTGATGAGTCATGTAACAAAAATCCTATTAAGAATAATCATGATGACAAGGAATAGAATCAAAAGAGAAATAGCAGATGAGCAGTGTGGATTTGTTGAAGGGAAAGGAACTATTACTGCCATATACATCCTAAGAACTATCATACAGAGGTCAATCGAGTTGAATAATGATTTATATTTATGCTTTGTTGATTATACCAAGGCTTTCGATCGGGTAAAACATGAAAAATTGATCAAGCATCTAGAAAGACTCAATACTGATGGAAAAGATCTACGAATAATCAGAAAAATGTATTGGGAACAAACAGCTGCAATGAGAATAGAAAACTATATAAGCTCTTTCCAAAATATCAAAAAAGGAGTCAGGCAAGGCTGTGTTTTGTCACCAGATCTGTTTTCACTTTACAGCAAAAACATCATGAGAAACCTAGAAGAATGTCCTGGAGGAAAAATGATAAACAACATTTGTTACACAGATGACACCGTGCTAATTACAGAAAATGAAAAGGACCTACAAAACCTTGTGAATATACTAGAAATAGAAAGCAAAAATAAAGGGTTGGAACTAAATAGCAAGAAGCTGAGGTCATGGTAATCAGTAAAACGCGTGAAATCCCCTCATGCAAAATAACAGCGAACGGCGCAATCTTCAGACAGGTTGATAAGTTTAAATATCTGAAAACGATCATCTCACCAGACGGTATATGCACAATAGAAATAGCCAGCAGAGTCGACCAAGCCAAAACAGCATTCAAAAAGATGAAAAGCGTTCTTACCAACAAATTACTATTAATTAACATCAGGAAGAGAGTTCTTGAATGTTATATAAAACCGATAATGTTATATGGTTGTGAGGCGTGGACAGTCAACAAGCAAAGCCAGAACAAGATTGAGGCAGTCGAGATGTAGTTTCTAAGAAGAATGTGGAGAGTTCCAAAGAAAACAAACGAGAAAGTCTTGATGGAAGCAGACACAAGAAGATTATTGATGAGGAAGGTTAGGAAAAGATGGTGTGGGTGTGTAAGTATCTGCGTCTGTGTATATTATCATTATTTTTCATTTATAATTCAGTCTTCATATTGGAGAAATGTGCTGATCTATGTTTATGATATAATTGTAGTAACATCAATATTCTGCTTGAGTCAGGCAGACTGAAATACTGGTAAAGTGAACACGCCAACAGTGTCTACATTCATCAGCCTGTTATATCACAACATTGTCTGTCTCCAAACACTACAATACTGGTAACACACCAACAGTGTCTACATCAATCAGCCTGGACATATATGTACTACACACATGCACAGGCGTTCGCACGTTCACACACCCGTGCACACACGTACACACAGACACAAACATACACAGGAACACTCAGACACAGAAACATATATACACCCATATACAAACATACACTCACCAACACGCACAAATATACACAAACACACACACGCACATACAGACATTGAAACAAATAAAAAAAGTGCATGCACATGCAAACTCACGTACACAAACATACATACACGGACATACAACACATACACCAGCACACACACACACACACTCTCTCTCTCTCTCTCTTTCTCTCTCTCTCTCACACACACACACACACACACACACACACACACACACACACACACACACACACACTCTCTCTCTCTCTCTCTCTCTCTCTCTCACACACACACACACACATACATACACACACAACAAAACACATACACATACACACACAGACACACTCACAGACACAGACACAGACACAGACACACACACACGCACACACACACACACACACACACACACACACAAACACACACACACACACACACACACAACACAAACACACACAGACACACGAGCGCGTGCGCACACACTATTTTTATATGGTAACACACAGAGAAGGGTAAACAAAAAAGTTTGTTCAGCTAGACAAGTAATGTCCCTGTTGTGAAGGACAAAGTTTAACACTTTCAGCGAGACAAGTAATGTCCATGTTGTGTAGGACAAAGTTTAACACTTTCAGCTAGACAAGTAATGTCCCTGTTTTGTAGGACAAAGTTTAACACTTTCAGCTAGACAAGTAATGTCCATGTTGTGTAGGTCAAAGTTTAACACTTTCAGCAAGACAAGTAATGTCCCGGTTGTGTAGGACAAAGTTTAACACTTTTAGCTAGACAAGTAATGTCCCTGTTGTGTAGGACAAAGTTTAACACTTTCAGCTAGACAAGTAATGTCCCTGTTGTGTAGGACAGAGTTTAACACTTTCAGCATGACAAGTAATGTCCATGTTGTGTAGTACAAAGTTTAACACTTTCAGCTAGACAAGTAATGTCCATGCTGTGTAGTACAAAGTTTAACACTTTTAGCTAGACAAGTAATGTCCCTGTTGTGAAGGACAGAGTTTAACACTTTCAACAAGACAAGTAATGTCCCTGTTGTGTAGGACAAAGTTTAACACTTTCAGCTAGACAAGTAATGTCCCTGTTGTGTAGGACAAGGTTTAACACTTTCAGCTAGACAAGTAATGTCCATGTTGTGTTGGACAGGGTTTAACACTTTCAGCTAGACAAGTAATGTCCATGTTGTGTAGGACAAAGTTTAACACTTTCAACTAGTCAAGTAATGTCCCTGTTGTGTAGGACAAGATTTAACACTTTCAGCTAGACAAGTAATGTCCCTGTTGTGTAGGACAAGGTTTAACACTTTCAGCTAGACAAGTAATGTCCCTGTTGTGTAGGACAAAGTTTAACACTTTCAGCTAGACAAGTAATGTCCCTGTTGTGAAGGACAGAGTTTAACACTTTCAGCTAGACAGGTAATGTCCATGTTGTGAAGGACAAAGTTTAACACTTTCAGCGAGACAAGTAATGTCCCTGTTGTGAAGGACAAAGTTTAACACTTTCAGCTAGACAAGTAATGTCCCTGTTGTGTGGGACGAAGTTTAACACTTTCAGCTAAACAAGTAATTTCCATGTTGTGTAGGACAATGTTTAACACTTTCAGCTAGACACGTAATGTCCATGTTGTGTAGGACAAAGTTTAACACTTTCAGCTAGACAAGTAATGTCCCTGTTGTGTTTGGACAAAGTTTAACTCTTTCAGCTAGACAAGTAATGTCCATGTTGTGTAAGACAAAGTTTAACACTTTCAGCTAGACTAGTAATGTCCATGTTGTGTAGGACAAAGTTTAACACTTTCAGTTAGACAAGTAATGTCCATGTTGTGTAGGACAATGTTTAACACTTTCAGCTAGACAAGTAATGTCCATGTTGTGTAGAACAAAGTTTAACACTTTCAGCTAGACAAGTAATGTCCCTGTTGTGTAGGACAAGGTTTAACACTTTCAGCTAGACAAGTAATGTCCCTGTTGTGTAGGACAAGGTTTAACACTTTCAGCTAGACTAGTAATGTCCATGTTGTGTAGGACTAATTTAACGGACATGTTCAAAACATGTTCTGTGCTCTGAAGAATTTGGTAGCATTGAGGAACAATGGACAAAGTTGAGAAACTCGATAAATAAAGCTTGTGAAGAAAAGCAAAAAAGAACTGGATGTCAAAAGAAATTATAGGCTTGATGGAAGAACGGTGGAAGGCAAAGGGAAAAGAAGAATAATATAAGAGGAAGAACAGGGAAATCAGGAATAGGTGCAATGAAGCTAAAGAAGCTTGGCTGGAAACAAAGTGCAAAGAAATAGAAGATTGACACAAAACGAATCCATAGAGTATGTACATAAACTGAAGAAATTGCCTCAGGAAAAAGACATGCACATCAACTGGTTGCTTAAAATCGAGAGATGGTACGCTTATCATGACAAAAGACAAAATATTAGACAGATGGGGAGAGTACATTACAGACCGTTTTGAAGATGACAGAAACGAAGAACACATTATAAGAAAGAACGTTGAAGGACCGCCCATAATGAAAGATAAAGTTAGAGCAGCACTGAAAAGTATGAAACCAGGAAAAGCCACAGCACCAGACAATATTACTACACAAATGATTGAAGTCCTGATTATTTGTTATTGAAAAAAATAACAATCCTACTAAATGAAATTTATGACATCGGAAAAATCCCCAAAGATATGTCAAAATTAATTTTCATCGCTGTTCCAAAGAAAACAGGGGCTATAGAATGCAAACTCCATCGCGCAATCAACTTGATGAGTCATGTAACAAAAATCCTATTAAGAATAATCATGATGACAAGGAATAGAATCAAAAGAGAAATAGCAGATGAGCAGTGTGGATTTGTTGAAGGGAAAGGAACTATTACTGCCATATACATCCTAAGAACTATCATACAGAGGTCAATCGAGTTGAATAATGATTTATATTTATGCTTTGTTGATTATACCAAGGCTTTCGATCGGGTAAAACATGAAAAATTGATCAAGCATCTAGAAAGACTCAATACTGATGGAAAAGATCTACGAATAATCAGAAAAATGTATTGGGAACAAACAGCTGCAATGAGAATAGAAAACTATATAAGCTCTTTCCAAAATATCAAAAAAGGAGTCAGGCAAGGCTGTGTTTTGTCACCAGATCTGTTTTCACTTTACAGCAAAAACATCATGAGAAACCTAGAAGAATGTCCTGGAGGAAAAATGATAAACAACATTTGTTACACAGATGACACCGTGCTAATTACAGAAAATGAAAGGGACCTACAAAACCTTGTGAATATACTAGAAATAGAAAGCAAAAATAAAGGGTTGGAACTAAATAGCAAGAAGCTGAGGTCATGGTAATCAGTAAAACGCGTGAAATCCCCTCATGCAAAATAACAGCGAACGGCGCAATCTTCAGACAGGTTGATAAGTTTAAATATCTGAAAACGATCATCTCACCAGACGGTATATGCACAATAGAAATAGCCAGCAGAGTCGACCAAGCCAAAACAGCATTCAAAAAGATGAAAAGCGTTCTTACCAACAAATTACTATTAATTAACATCAGGAAGAGAGTTCTTGAATGTTATATAAAACCGATAATGTTATATGGTTGTGAGGCGTGGACAGTCAACAAGCAAAGCTAGAACAAGATTGAGGCAGTCGAGATGTAGTTTCTAAGAAGAATGTGGAGAGTTCCAAAGAAAACAAACGAGAAAGTCTTGATGGAAGCAGACACAAGAAGATTATTGATGAGGAAGGTTAGGAAAAGATGGTGTGGGTGTGTAAGTATCTGCGTCTGTGTATATTATCATTATTTTTCATTTATAATTCAGTCTTCATATTGGAGAAATGTGCTGATCTATGTTTATGATATAATTGTAGTAACATCAATATTCTGCTTGAGTCAGGCAGACTGAAATACTGGTAAAGTGAACACGCCAACAGTGTCTACATTCATCAGCCTGTTATATCACAACATTGTCTGTCTCCAAACACTACAATACTGGTAACACACCAACAGTGTCTACATCAATTAGCCTGGACATATATGTACTACACACATGCACAGGCGTTCGCACGTTCACACACCCGTGCACACACGTACACACAGACACAAACATACACAGGAACACTCAGACACAGAAACATATATACACCCATATACAAACATACACTCACCAACACGCACAAATATACACAAACACACACACGCACATACAGACATTGAAACAAATAAAAAAAGTGCGTGCACATGCAAACTCACGTACACAAACATACATACACGGACATACAACACATACACCAGCACACGCACACACACACTCTCTCTCTCTCTGCTCTCTCTTTACACACACACACACACACACACACACACACACACACACACACACACACACACACACACACACACACACACACACCCACAACAAAACAAATACACATACACACAGACACAGACACAGACACACACACACACACACACACACACACACACACACACACACACACAACACAAACACACACACACACACACGAGCGCGTGCGCACACACTATTTTCATAAGGTAACACACAGAGAAGGGTAAAGAAAAAAGTTTGTTCAGCTAGACAAGTAATGTCCCTGTTGGAGAGAACAGAGTCTTTAGACAAGAGTCCTTTTAACACACTTTCAGCTAGACAATAATGTCCTGTTGTGAGGACAATTACGTACATGTTCAAAACATAATTCTGTGCTCTGGAGGATTTGGTGACAGTGTGGAACACTGGACAAAGTTGAGAAACTCGATAAAAAAAGCTTGTGAATAAATACCTAGAGTTAAAAGAAAAGCAGAATGAACTGGATGACAAAAGAAATTATAGGTTTGATGGCAGAACGGAGGAAGGCAAAGGGGAAAGAGGAATAATACAAGAGGATAAACAGGGAAATCAGAAATAGGTACAATGAAGCTAATGAAGCTTGGCTGGAAACAAAGTGCAAAGAAATAGAAGATCCACACAACACAGATTCTCAGAGTATTTACAGAAATTGAAGAAACTGCCCACGGGAAAATGTTTGCACATCAACTGGATGCTTAACATCGAAAGATGGTACGTTTATCATGGAAAAAGACAATCTTATTAGAGAGATGGAGAGAGCACATTAAAGACCTTTTTAACAATGACAGAAACGATGAACACATTATAAGAAAGAACATTTAAGGACCACTCATAATGGAAGATAAAGTTAGAACAGCATTTAAAAAGATGAAACCAGGAAAAGCCCCAGGACCAGACAATATTACAACAAAAATGATAGAGGCCCTACAACATTTCGGTATTGCAAAAATAACGCTGCTCCTAAATGAAATTTATGATACCGGAAAAATCCCCAAAGATAGGTCATTGTCATTGCTGTTCCAAAGAAAACAGGGTTTTAGAATGTGAACTTCATTGTACAATCACTCGATGAGTCATGTAACAAAAATCCTATTAAGAATAATCATGATGAGCACAAGGAACACAGTCAAAAGATACAGTAAATAACAGAAGAACAGTGTGGATTTGTCGAAGGCAAAGGAACTATTGATGCCATGAACATTTTTTAAGAACTACCATAGACAGGTCAGTAGAGCTGAATAAGGATTTGTTTATATGCTTCCTTGATTTTAACAAGGCTTTTGGTCGGGTAAGACACGAAGATTTAATCAATCAACTTGAAAGGCTTAATATTGATGGAAAATAATTAAGAATGATTAGAAATATATATTTGGAACAAACAGCAGCAATGAGAATAGAAAACTATATAAGCTCTTTCCAAAATATCAAAAGAGGGGTCTGGCAGGGTTGTGTTGTGTCACCAGAACTGTTTTTACATTACAGCTAAACCATCAGGTCGGATAGATGTATCCGCTACTGGTAACCTGGAACCCAGTACTACCTGTCACAGGGTCGAATTGCTGGCGACTAAACCAGCAACCCCACCAGTCCTCTCAGGAGGATGGTGAGGAGGGTGGCTAGAAACCCTGGTGGAAATAAATTAGATCCATCAAAGGGCGCCAGCTCTGGAGAGCTACCCGCGGCCATCTAGCTAAGGGAGTAAACCCTGACAGTAAATCCGGTGTGGGGCCCCTAAGGCGGTTGGATGGCAAACTTTGTCACTTTCCGGCAGCTCCTGCGGCCGCGTTGGCACCAAAATGTAACAGCCCTGCTGTTCCTTTGGATCTGTCAGCGAGGTGGAGAGGGGGGACAAGTTGCATGGGCAACAGCCTGTCTTCCATATTACACTGCCCAGGCTTACATCCGTCCATTCATCCACAAACACTCTGCACCTACGACCTGGAGAGGACACTCCAGCCTCGCTACTAACACTAGTGTCGGCACAACACGGGAAGCAACAGATACCGGTGATAAGTCATTGCTCAACTGGCGTAGAGCTGACGCCAGGGGTTGCTTTTGACGGTGGGAGAGACCTTCGTGTCTTACTGGACAGCTACCACCAACCTAAGCTGGGCAGCCTCCAGCCAGTTAGGTGCTGTCCCGCCACGACCTGCCTTCTTCATTGGGTGCATGAAGATTAGGAGAAAATCTGACAAGCAGGTCGTTAATTACCGCACCAAACAAAAAGAAAAATTCAAATTCAAGAAACGGATCAGGAAAAGGATCAGCAGTGAAACTGGGCTGTTGGAATGTCCGAACAAAGATGCGTGGGCTCTCCCAAGATCTGCAAGACATCAGCGACGCCAGAAAAACCGCCGTCATAAACAGCAAACTAAAGAGGCTCAATGTGGACATTGCCATTCTGCAGGAAACACGGCTGGCTGACTCAGGAACACTAAAGGAAAGGGACTACACCTTCTTCTGGCAAGGAAAGAGTTCTGATGCCCCAGGAGAGCACGGAGTAGGCTTTGCAGTAAGGAGTAGCCTGCTGAACATGATTGAACCAGGCAGCGGCGGTTCAGAACGACTCTTGACTCTCCGCCTCAACACCACCGAAGGCTATGTCACTCTAATCAGCGTTTATGCCCCAACTCTGTCCGCCTCTCCAGACACCAAGGATGAGTTCTACGAAAATCTTGCATCAACCATAAGGAACATCCCCAGGACAGAACAACTTGTTCTCCTGGGCGACTTCAACGCCAGAGTGGGTGCAGACAATGACTCATGGCCCTTCTGTCTCGGTTCCTTTGGAGTGGGGAAAATGAATGAGAACGGACAGCGACTGCTTGAGTTTTGCACCTGCCATGAACTGTGCATCGCCAACTCCTTCTTCAAGACGAAGCCTCAGCACAAAGTCTCCTGGAGGCATCCCGCTCAAAACATTGGCACCAACTGGATTTGATCCTAGTAAGACGTGCCGCTATCAAAAACGTTCTCCACACTCGCTCTTATCACAACGCAGACTGCGACACAGACCACTCTCTGGTATGTTGCAAGATCAGGCTACAACCAAAGAAGTTCCACTTCTCAAAGAAACAAGGGAACCCTCGCATTGACGTCAGCAAGATGTCTCAGCCAGATCTTGTAGAACAGTTCGCAGAGGCCTTTCAGAGAGAATGCGATGCATTGCAGCCCAGAGACTCTGCCACTGAGAGAAGGGAAACGCTACGAGACACCATGCACCGCATTGCTATGGCCACCTTTGGGAAGAAAACTGTGAAGTCCCACGACTGGTTTGAGGTCAAATCATCAGAGATGACTCCCACTGTTGAGGCCAAGCGTGCCGCACTCACCAAGTATAAGCGGTCACCCAGTGAGAAGAACCTGCAAATCCTCAGGGCTGCCAGAAGTAAGGTTCAGCTTAACGCCAGGCGCTGCGCAAACGAGTACTGGACAGAGCTCAGCGAAGAGACACAGAGTGCTGCTGAAAGAGGCAACATCCGAGGAATGTATGATGGCATCAAGAAGGCACTGGGACCAACACAGAGCAAGATCGCCCCCCTCAAATCCTCCACTGGGGAAGTAATCAGCAATCCTAGCCAACATTGGAAAGATGGGCGGAACACTACTCCATCCACTACTCCACACAGAACATGGTTACCCCCTTAGCCCTCGATGCCATCAAGTGCATGCCGGTAATGGAAGAACTTGACGCAGAGCCAACTGCGGACGAACTCAGCAAGGCCATTGATAGCTTGGCATCAGGGAAGGGACCTGGCAACGACGGAATTCCCCCAGACCTCATCAAGCACTGCAAGACTTCTCTTCTGCACCCTTTGCACGCAGTTCTCTGTCAGTGTTGGAATGAGGGAGCTGTACCAATGGACATGAGGAACGTCAAGATCGTCACCCTGTACAAAAACAAGGGCGAAAGGAGCGACTGCAACAACTACAGAGGTATCTCGCTCCTCAGCATTGTTGGCAAAGTCTATGCTCGGGTCCTCCTAATCCGCCTGCAGAAACTGGCTGAACGCGACTACCTGGAATCACAGTGTGGTTTTCGAGCAGAGAGATCCACGGTAGACATGGTCTTCTCCCTTCGCCAAATCCAGGAGAAGTGCAGAGAGCAGCGGATGCCCCTGTATGTGGCATTCATTGACCTCACCAAGGCCTTTGACCTAGTCAGCAGAGATGGCCTTTTCAGGGCTCTCCGAAAAATCGGCTGCCCCCCCAAACTGCACAGCTTAATTGAGTCCTTCCACTCCAACATGAAAGGGATGGTGCAGTTCAATGGAAACTTCTCCAAGCCCTTCGACGTACGCAGCGGTGTGAAACAAGGCTGCGTCCTGGCCCCAACCCTCTTTGGAATCTTCTTCGCTCTCCTCCTGAGGCATGCGTTCAGCACAGCACAAGAAGGGATCCACCTGCGGACCAGATCAGATGGCAGGCTCTTCAACCTCGCCCGCCTCAGAGCAAGGACAAAGGTCCGTGAAGCCCTCATCAGAGACATGCTATTTGCCGACGATGCCGCAGTTGTGACCCATACTCAGCAGGACTTGCAGTCACTAATGGACTGCTTCTCCCAGGCCTGCAAAGATTTTGGTCTGACCATCAGTCTTAAGAAGACAAACGTCCTGGGCCAAGACACGCCATCTCCACCAGCCATCACCATTGATGACTACGAACTTGAAGCCATCCATCAATTCACATATCTTGGGTCCACCATCACCGATAACCTCTCCCTTGACACAGAGGTCGACAAGAGGATCGGGAAGGCAGCCACAACACTAGCCCGCCTCACACAAAGGGTGTGGACAAATCCCAAGCTGACCACAAAGACAAAGATGGCTGTATACAACGT
>JAPXFY010000034.1:366724-369224 GCA_030674185.1 Monoplex corrugatus
ACTCAACCCCCCTCTGCAGCCTGTCTCCGCTCGGAGGGGAATCACTTTGCTTTAATATATAATTGTATATGATGTGCTCTCTGTGGTTTTCCATTGGTTTTATTCTTGCTTTTATTGCTTTTATTCTTTTCTCCCCATTTGTGGCCATGCATGTGTGTGTGTGTGTGTGTGTGTGTGTGTGTGTGTGTGTGTGTGTGTGTGTGTGTGTGTGTGTGTGTGTGTGTGTGTGTGTGTGTGTGCGTGTGTGTGCGTGCGTGCGTGTGTGCGTGTGTGTCTTTTCGGCGCTTGGATTTGATTTTGTCGAGATTTGCGCTATATAAATATTGTAATTATTATGTATGCATGTGCGTACGTATGTATGTATGTATGTATGTATGTATGTATGTATGTATGTATGTATGTATGTATGTATGTATGTATGTATGTATGTATGTATGTATGTATGTATGTATGTATGTATGTATACGCTTAGATTTATGTATGTATGTATGTATGCATGTATACGCTCAGCTTAGATTTATGTATGTAAGTATGTAAGCATGTATGTATGCATGTATACGCTCATATGTATGTAGGTATGTATGCATGTATACGCTCAGCGCTTAGATTTGATTTTATCAAGATTTTGCGCTATATAAATAAAATATATTATTATTATTATTAACAATCGATCTCGAATGATATATAGAAGAATACTGCAATTTTTTACATACATTTTGAAATGAAAGTTTTATCATTTGTTCTGTTACAAATTTTTCATTGAAATGATCATGAAAACGAATCCATGAGGCTGATTCTAGCAAGCTGCAAATTTCTTTTACGGAAAATTTAATACGTAATTCTACAGTATCATCAGAGTTGTGCGCACCTTGCTTAGCTGCTCTGTCAACTACTTCGTTGCCGTGAAGACCAACGTGAGAAGGCACCCAGCATAAACTGATATCTGTACCTTTTATCCTTAAACGATGTATACGATGATTTGCCTCAGTAATTAGATCAGGTCTTGTTTCTATATCAAAAGACTGTAAGGCATATAATACAGATTTTGAAAGAAAACTACTTTGAAATATACAGGTTTAAGGTTTAATAGATAATGCAACGCTTGTATAATAGCGACTAATTCCGCTGTAAATATAGATATATTTGGCCCAATGAAAAAAGACTTTTGTATTTTAAGTTATGGGATATAAAATACTGCTCCATCGGTAAAAATATGGAGGTGGGTACGGTATTTTTCATCGATGTGTTCTCTTGCTGTGGATATCGAAATGTTGATGTTTTCATATTTCTTAACATCTGTATAATCAATATCAAAAGTAGCTCTAAGCATTTCCCATGTAGGGATAGGTGTTGTGGATGGCGTCTCAGCTATTTCATCCAGATTTATGTTAGACTGTTTGACCAAGTCAGATACATAAGTTGCAACAGTCATTTGTGATGCAATGTTGTTTGCTCGTTTTGGAAAGTCAACATCAGACCTGATTTTAATTTCCTTGCTCACAAAACTGTCCGTTTGTGAAGTAGTTCTGACTGCAAACTTTGCTGTCGCTAGCTCACAATAGTTGTTCAGAGACAGAATACCAGTAACTTTGTACGTTTCCAAGTTTGAAGCATGGGCTGGTACACCTAGTGCAATTTTAAGACTTTTGCAGTCTAAACTTTGAATCTTCTTTAGTAAATATTTGGGTGCACTGAAAAACACTTTTTGCGCATAGGATAATTTGGATCTTAAATGCGTTGTTGACAGATGAATCAGTACATTTGTATCCATTCCCCAGGGTAATCTGCTTATTATCTTTAGAAAATTTAAGGCTTTCCTTGCTTTTGTTAAAATATAATCAAAATGGACATTCCAATTTAATTTCGATGTTATAAAGACTCCCAGAAATTTTACAACCTGTTTGTAACATATCACTTCACCATGCAGTCTGAAAGTTGGCAAGTTACTTAAAGTACCACCAGGATTAAATAGCATCATGTTATTTTTTTCTGTTGACATCGACAGACCATTTTCTAACATATAGTTTCCAAGATTATCAAGATCAGATTGATACAACTTCCTGATGTAATTCTGTGCTCTCTGTGGAGTTGTCTTTTTTAAAGTAATATTCATTCAAATACATATATCATCAGCGTACTGTACCAAAACAACACGATTTGAGAGTGCATTAGGAAGATCCTGTATAAGGATATTAAATAAAAGCGGTGCTATCACTGAACCTTGAGGAATTCCCATGTCAAGACGTCGTGAAGTAGAATAACTTGTTCCCACTCTTGCCTGAATAGTTCTATTGGCTAAACAGGACTTAATATAATTATACATATTGCCAGATAGACCAATAGATTTCAGCTTGTACAATAAACGTGTATGCCAAACTTGATCATAAGCTTTTTTTCACATAAAAAAAAAGTCGCTAAAACACTTTTTCTACGGGCAAACTGTTGTTTTATCTGAGTTGTAAGTTTAACCAGGTGCTCAACTGTGGATCTCCCTTTTCTG
>JAPXFY010000034.1:374224-384224 GCA_030674185.1 Monoplex corrugatus
ATATATTCAACGTTTCCTTACTGTTCTGAGCATTATCGCAATGGAAATCCGTTGCAAGGGCCAGTGCCCTGCTGCCCCCCATCTTACCTCCTTGCGTTCATCTTCATTCGTTACAGTATACAGTCGTTACTATAGCGACACCGTCCTCAGAATGATTGCTCGCGCTCTACAGCTCATTCATTTCATTCACATCCCTTCGTATTCCTGCGCATAATTTCATTCTTATGCCCCTTAAGCGTTCATCTGCTCAGCGCATACTCTGCGTTCATTTTAACCTTGCGTTCATAAAACGTTCATTTGCATGTTTTGTAACTGCGTTCATTACATACTCACCACGTTGTTCTTCTACTCACTGGTTTCATGCAACCCGGGGTATTATTATTATCATTGCTTATCATATGTTGTCATCTCATCCTCTGGTATCAGTACGTGTCGTATGTTATAATCTAATCATACAGCATCATCTTGTATCATTCGTATCGCATCGTGTTATCTCTTATCCAAGGTATCAGTTCATGTTATTAAACGTCATACGGCACCGTATCATTTTTGTCTCCCAGTGTTCTTCTCCTGCTTCTGAGAACTACACTGGTGTCTATTGCGTACAACAACGCATGTGTTGAACTTTTTTCCCTAATCGTACTAACCCTACTAACGATTATCACATTGTTCAGTTGATTTTGAACTTTAGCTTCATGAGACCAACATGTTCTATTTCATTATCATTCATTTGCTGATCATGTAGTTATATACCATAAAACAAAATTGGTATGATGAACCTCATTTGAGCTCTGTTACAAGTTTGCAAGACTTCTTTTACCCTATCCCGTACCAAGGAGACATGCCACTTTATGTTACTTCATTTACTTTTTCAGCGTGCTTCGAACATGTGTATTCAAGTGCTATAAGTTACTTATTGTGTGTACACCATTTCTGATGATCTTCACAATTTGTAAAATGAACATTGGCAACATGAAACATTGAGTCGCAGCTTCTTCCTATGTGATGAACATTATACGTGCTACAAGTGCACTCACTTTTTCGCCCTTGTTTATTCATGACAGTCGGCAATGTGTATTAGTGTTTCTGTTGATAGTTCAAGTGGCATTTCTCTTTGATGAAAGCTTTTCGCTTCCTTGCTTTGTCTTTAAATTATCATACCGGTAATGGCTTCACGGTGCAGTGCAGCTTACCACTGCTTGTCTTGCAATCTTGTAAGGATATCAAGTATCAGCCTGTCAATGATTTATTGCTGCATATGATTCATTCTTCTGAAATGATTATTATGGTTGTTTACATGTACGATGTGGTTTTCAAGTATTGGTCATTTACATGATTAAGTTTCTTTTTCAGCCTACATGTCTGTGTGTATCTTGTGTTTCCAGGACATATTTCTCCATACATGCATTGTGTTTTCAAGCTACATTTTTTTCTGGAACAGCATTTTCCTTGTATTCTTATTTTGCATTTTTCATGCCATGTCTTGCCTTCTTAGATATCCTTATTCTATAGTACGACATAGTATGACTTTGTTTGCTACTACAGAAAAATTCAGTTGTAGCTGTGGGTTTTTTTGCTATACATTGCCTAGTCAACTTATTCTTGACGTGGATGACAAGCGATTGCTTTATTTGAATGTTATATTTTCCCATCCCATTCCCTCAAAGTCCCATGAATCAGAACACATTGTGCTATAAGCTACTGATCTTCATTATCGGGATGATTCCACGCAACTACTTCTGCTCATCATCCCAGTGTCCTGCGGCCGGTCTCTGCTCCAGTCTTCTCAGCTCAACAATGTTCCTGAGCCATCTTCCATCATGACTACAACGTCACATGGACTCCTTTCACACACCATCATTTTACCAATTCAGTCACAGTTGCATACGAGACACATCCACGCACACATAATTAACATTGCTGTAAAAGGGGTGACACAGAGTGTGATGGCATGACTCTGGACATGGTCTTTGCCACATGTATCGCCACTTTCACGTCTTCGGTCATCAGGCAGTCTGCATTTCTTCTTTGTCTTCAGCCTGACTGCTTGCTGACACACCAGTTCGTCTCCCTCATCCACGTTTCTTTGGACGTCCTTCGGCATACGTCATATGGACATGAACTCTGTGTGCATGGTGTTCTCATAGTGCAAACACGACATATGTACACGTGTGAGAGTCTTGACTGTGTAAACAAGAACTTTGCCTACCACAGCTGGTGAACGAGATCTACCTGGACCTGACCTGCCCATCCCGACTGCTACAGTGTGCCGTCAGCATGCACATGTGTGTTCAGATTCATCCCATTTCCCATTAATCCTATGATAAAATTCCTTATTCCCAAACCTTCCTATCGCCTGTCATTCATGTGCGAGAATATGTGTTGAATTGTACCTTATTTCCTCATGTTCCCATTCCCCCAATATTGTTACATAAAAAAATTAGGACATTTTTTGTCGAGGAGGGGACATATTATCACAGGGGCCCCCCTCTAGGGGGAAGAAACATTCCTTCGACTGACTTGGGAGACGAGTTAATGAGGTGGGTGTGCTGCAGATCAGGCCATCCATAATTCAACTGGTCACTCAGTTATTTCCATTCGGACAGGGTCTAGCGCCGACATGGTTCTCATCCATCTTTAGTGGGCACAAAAGGCGGATGGCCTGAATTACCAACATTCCTTTGACCGACTCGGTAGATGAGTTAATGAGGTGGGCGCACTGGAGATCACGCCATCCATAAATTAATTTGTCACTCAGCAATTTCCATTCAAACGGGATCTAACTCTCACATGGTTCTTATCCACCTTTAATGGGCACAAAGGGTAGATAACCAGATTACCAACATTTCTCAGCAAATACCAATGCCCAAGCAAATTACGGGACTGTGGAATGACGACCATGGCCGTTATGTCAATATCGCCATCACTGTCCAAGAAAATTTATAGGTAGGTTGAATGACGACCAAGGCAGCTATGCCAGGATCGCCAAGTTCCCCAAATTTGAAATGCCCAGTTTTATTGATATCGACAGCTAGAGGGCAGCTGGGAATGTTTGTAGCTGAGGCAAAGACCGGTAAATGGGAATCGCACTGTATATATAGGCTAGCAGTCAGTGGTTAGGACTTACTAGAGTGGGAGACTTACTAGAGTGGGAGACTTACTAGAGTGGGAGACTTACTAGTGGGAGAGTAATTAGAGTGGGAGAGTCAGCACTGAGTCGGCATCCAGTGTGACAGTGAGTCAGTGAACGAGAGAAGTCTCCAATCTATCTTAAAGGTATGTGACTACGTTTCATCTTATACTTTTGTTAGGGTAGGGATAGAAGTAGGTAGTATGTTTTCTTTGCCATGAAGCAGAGAGAGAGAGAGGGAATAGAGTAGGAATTATGGAAGTGCTCAGTATTTCAGTGATAAGTAAGTTAGTGAAGATTCGTAGTGCATCTGAGGGTTTTAGGACTATTAGGATTCATGGCACACACGCTTGGTGAATTACGCTTTTTCTTAATTGAATAAAGGCTTTGTAGTTATCAGTTTATGTGTGGACTGCTTTGAGAATCATGTCCAGCGTATTTGTGTATTTCTTCTCGTCACTCTCCTTTCTGGTTGTATGTGATGTTGGAGACAGAGTGACCCTAAATTCTCCTATGATAAAAAGAGACTAAATTCTTTCCCTGATAGATGGCAAGACCAAATTCTCCTTGCGATACTTCAAAGTAGAGAAACAATTTCTCAATGTCACCCCCAATCCCCAAATGTATCCCCCTTGCGATGCATGGCAGACCCAACCGCTTTCTCCTGCGATAGTGCGACACATAATCCACTCTTTGTATGTGCGCAAATTCTTCACACATAATCAAAAAAAATATCGAACATCCATTCCTTGAACAGTCGAACATATTCAAATCATATATAATGAACAATCATCCATTTTACCACTACTACATAATGCAAAGAAAACAACAACAAAAAATATCAGAACAGTGTTCCCACATTCAGGCCAATAATTTGTCTAGGTTTAGACAAACCAAAATCTTTTTCACACACCCACACCCACACACACTCACACGCATCCATATACGCTCACACGCGGGCGCGCGCTCGTGCGCACACACACACACATCAAAACTGTAATATAATGAAACATCTGGGCTAGACCACCCAAACCTTACATTTAGTGATAATAATATAATCTTCACATAACTGCCCCAAAATACTCTGTTAACAAGGGACATCACTATGCCTTTTATTTATTTGTTTTTTGGTTTGTTTGTTTTTTTGTTTTTGTTAACATGTATAGTAGACCCTTAAGTGTCTATATACCCTTTCAATATCCACTTCTAACATATTCTACAAATATACCATTATTTTCATATTAGAGAGAGAGAGAGAGAAAGAGAGAGAGAGAGAGAGACAGACAGACAGACAGAGTCAGAGAGAGACAGATAGAGACAGAGACAAAGATTAACACACTTACCTATTTATATCTATATGTGTATATGTATCTATATATATCTATATCCAAAGATATACCTGTTTCTCTGTATGTCTGTCTGTCTATCTATCAACCGACATTATCTATCTATCGAATCTATGTATGTATGTATGTATGTATGTATGTATGTATGTATGTATGTATGTATGTATGTATGTATGTATGTATGTATGTATCTGTCTATCTACCTACCTATCTATCTATCTATCTATCTATATATCTATGCATGTATGTATGTATGTATGTATGTATGTATGTATGTATGTATGTATGTATATATGTATGTATGTATGTATGTATGTATGTATCTGTCTATCTATCTATCTATCTATCTATCTATCTATCTATCTATCTATCTATCTATCTATCTATCTGTCTGTCTGTCTGTCTACCTACCTACCTACCTTCCTACCTATCCATCTATCTATCTATCAATCTATCTATCTATCTATCTATCTATCTATCTATCTATCTATCTATCTATCTATCTGTCTGCCTGTCTATCTAAATACATATACATACACATATCAAACACGCACATAAACAATACACATAAACACAACACACACACACACACTCACATACACATACAGACAGACTGCCAGCCAGCCAGAGAGACAGACAGACAAACACACAGACACACAAATAGACAGACATATATAAACACACTAATACGCACTCACACATAGACAGACAGACAGACACACACACACACACACACACACACACACAGACGGAGACACACACACACACAGACCACACACACACACACACAAACACAGACAGACACACACAGACACACACACACACACACAGACGGAGACACACACACACACACACACACACACACACACACACACACACACACACACACACACACACACACAACACACACACACACACACACACACACACAGACGGAGACACACACACACACACACACACACAGACGGAGACACACACCACACACACAACACAACACACACACACACACACACACACACACACAACACACACACACACACACACACACACATACACACACACACACACACCAACACACAATCATACTGACCACTCAGATGGACACCATTGACCTGTGGTATTATCGCAGGAGAAAGCGGTTTGGGTCCACCATGCATCGCAAGGGGGATACGTTTGGGGATTGGGGGTGAGAATGAGAAATTGTTTCTCTGCTTTGAAGTATCGCAAGGAGAATTTGGTCTTGCCATCTATCAGGGAAAGAATTTAGTCTCTTTTTATCATAGGAGAATTTAGGGTCACTCTGTCTCCAACATCACATACAACCAGAAAGGAGAGTGACGAGAAGAAATACACAAATACGCTGGACATGATTCTCAAAGCAGTCCACACATAAATTGATAACTACAAAGCCTTTATTCAATTAAGAAAAAGCGTAATTCACCAAGCGTGTGTGCCATGAATCCTAATAGTCCTAAAACCCTAAGATGCACTACGAATCTTCACTAACTTACTTATCACTAAAATACTGAGCACTTCCATAATTCCTACTCTATTCCCTCTCTCTCTCTCTGCTTCATGGCAAAGAAAACATACTACCTACTTCTATCCCTACCCTAACAAAAGTATAAGATGAAACGTAGTCACATACCTTTAAGATAGATTGGAGACTTCTCTCGTTCACTGACTCACTGTCACACTGGATGTCGACTCAGTGCCGACTCTCCCACTCTAGTTACTCTCCCACTAGTAAGTAACTCCTAATGACTGACTGCTCGCCTATATACAGTGCGATTCCCATTTACCGGTCTTTGTCTCTGCTACAAACATTCCCAGCTGCCCTCTAGCTGTTGATATCAATAAAACTGGGCATTTCAAATTTGGGGAACTTGGCGATCCTGGCATAGCTGCCTTGGTCGTCATTCAACATAGCTATAAATTTTCTTGGACAGTGATGGCGATATTGACATAGCGGCCATGGTCGTCATTCCGCAGTCCCGTAATTTGCTTGGGCATTGGTATTTGCTGAGAAATGTTGGTATTCTGGGTTATCTACCCTTTGTGCCCATTAAAGGTGGATAAGAACCATGTGAGAGTTAGATCCCGTTTGAATGGAAATTGCTGAGTGACAAATTGAATTATGGATGGCGTGATCTCCAGTGCGCCCACCTCATTAACTCGTCTACCGAGTCGGTCGAAGGAATGTTGGTAATTCAGGTTATCTGCCCTTTGTGCCCACTAAAGATGGATGAGAACCACGTGGGCGCCAGACCCTGTCCGAATGGAAATAACTGAGTGACCAGTTGAATTATGGATGGCCTGATCTGCAGCACACCCACCTCATTAACTCGTCTCCCAAGTCAGTCGAAGGAATGTTTCTTCCCCCTAGAGGGGGGGGCCCCTGTGATACTAGCAAGACCTTCTTTCACAACCTTTGAGATGTATAATAAACCATATTCCCACTATTTTACAATCATGGGATTCTATGCCATTTTTCAATGTTCCATACATTTCTATTTGATTTTGTTTTACTCCCTAGCTGAATTAGCTTCAGTTAAAAAACACTTACACTTTTTCAAATTTGTCAAGAATGCGCATGACTTTCTAAAGAGTTTTTTTAATGTTTAATATTTTATTTCCTATTCTTCTGTCATCATTACAGCTAAAATCTCTGCACTTTGTCTGAAAAAGTAGGATGAAACTGGGTGTCCTTTTCTAGACCTCTTGATGATGGGAACCACTATTTTCACTGGCCATTTACAATACTTATAGATTTGAAGGGCTTATAAACGACATTTTTCCATGTATATGTACATACTTCTTTCTAAATCAAATGACTTTAATTCCTTTCAGACTAATGGGACAGAAGCGTTTTAAGCGTTTTCAAAGTCAGTACTCATTAAAAAGCCAGGTAATGTTTTCAGAATAAAGGTAGTTTATAAACTAGTTTGATACTGTTTCCCATATATTTGTTTGAAATGAAGCCTGGCTGGTCAGTGTATATAATACCGTTTTTAATCTATTTGCCACTCATACTGAACCATTTTGATACAGTCAGTCAATAAAGAAATCGTATGTGCCTCCCCTACTTCCTCTTTCTTGCAACTCACAAACACCCTAACAATTCATATCAACCAACTCACAAACACCTTATGATGTATATCAGTCAAGTCACAAACACCTTATGATGTATATCAGTCAAGTCACAAACACCTTATGATTGTATATCAGCCAAGTCACAAACACCTTATGATGTATATCAGCCAAGTAACAAACACCTTATGATTGTATATCAGCCAAGTCACAAACACCTTATGATTGTATATCAGCCAAGTCACAAACACCTTATGATGTATATCAGTCAAGTCATAAACACATTATGATGTATATCAGTCAAGTCATAAACACCTTATGATTGTATATCAGCCAAGTCACAAACACCTTATGATTGTATATCAGCCAAGTCACAAACACCTTATGATGTATATCAGTCAAGTCATAAACACCTTATCGTGTATAATCAGTCAAGTCACAAACACCTTATGATTGTATATCAGTCAAGTCACAAACACCTTATGGATTGTATATCAGCCAAGTCACAAACACCTTATGATGTATATCAGTCAAGTCAAAACACCTTATGATGTATATCAAGTCAAGTCACAAACACCTTATGATTGTATATCAATCAAGTCACAAACACCTTATGATGTATATCAATCAAGTCACAAACACCTTATGATTGTATATCAATCAAGTCATAAACACCTTATGATATATATCAGTCAAGTCATAAACACCTTATGATGTATATCAGTCAAGTCACAAACACCTTATGATTGTATATCAGCCAAGTCACAAACACCTTATGATGTATATCAGCCAAGTCACAAACACCGTATGATGTATATCAGCCAAGTCATAAACATGTTATGATGTATATCAGTCAAGTCACAAACACCTTATGATTGTATATCAGCCAAGTCACAAACACCTTATGGTTGTATATCAGCCAAGTCACAAACACCTTATGATGTATATCAGTCAAGTCACAAACACCTTATGATGTATATCAGTCAAGTCACAAACACCTTATGATTGTATATCAGTCAAGTCACAAACACCTTATGATTGTATATCAGCCAAGTCACAAACACCTTATGATTTTATATCAATCAAGTCACAAACACCTTATGATGTATATCAGTCAAGTCATAAACACCTTATGATATATATCAGTCAAGTCATAAACACCTTATGATGTATATCAGTCAAGTCACAAACACCTTATGATTGTATATCAGTCAAGTCACAAACACCATATGATGTATATCAGTCAAGTCACAAACACCTTATGATTGTATATCAGCCAAGTCACAAACACCTTATGATTTTATATCAATCAAGTCACAAACACCTTATGATGTATATCAGTCAAGTCATAAACACCTTATGATATATATCAGTCAAGTCATAAACACCTTATGATGTATATCAGTCAAGTCACAAACACCTTATGATTGTATATCAGCCAAGTCACAAACACCTTATGATGTATATCAGCCAAGTCACAAACACCTTATGATGTATATCAGCCAAGTCACAAACACCGTATGATGTATATCAGCCAAGTCATAAACTGTTATGATGTATATCAGCCAAGTCACAAACACCTTATGGTTGTATATCAGTCAAGTCATAAACACCTTATGATGTATATCAGTCAAGTCATAAACACCTTATGATGTATATCAGCCAAGTCATAAACACCTTATGGTGTATATCAGTCAAGTCATAAACACCTTATGATGTATATCAGCCAAGTCACAAACACCTTATGATGTATATCAGCCAAGTCACAAACACCTTATGATGTATATCAGTCAAGTCATAAACACCTTATGATGTATATCAGTCAAGTCATAAACACCTTATGATGTATATCAGCCAAGTCACAAACACGTTATGGTTGTATATCAGCCAAGTCACAAACATGTTATGATGTATATCAGCCAAGTCACTAACACCTTATGATGTATATCAGTCAAGTCACAAACACCTTATGATTGTATATCAGTCAAGTCACAAACACCGTATGATGTATCTCAGCCAACTCATAAACACCTTATGATGTATATCAGCCAAGTCACAAACACCTTATGATTGTATATCAGCCAAGTCACAAACACCTTATGATTGTATATCAGCCAACTCACAAACACCTTATGATTGTATATCAGCCAAGTCACAAACACCTTATGATTGTATATCAGCCAAGTCACAAACACGTTATGGTTGTATATCAGCCAACTCACAAACATGTTATGATGTATATCAGCCAACTCACAAACACCTTATGATTGTATATCAGTCAAGTCATAAACACCTTATGATGTATATCAGTCAAGTCACAAACACCTTATGATTGTATATCAGTCAAGTCATAAACACCTTATGATGTATATCAGTCAAGTCATAAACACCTTATGATGTATATCAGTCAAGTCACAAACACCTTATGATTGTA
>JAPXFY010000034.1:389224-391724 GCA_030674185.1 Monoplex corrugatus
CCTGGAACATTTCCTTGCCTCAAATCAGTGTGAAGTCTTGATTCTGCAGTCGCTTAATGTTATACCAACCAAACTTCCCAATTTCCAAAATTACTATTATCCACCAGTGTATGCCTATGGGAATCCCGGGAAGAAAGTAGCCACTGCGATATACATACTTAAAGAGTTACAATATCACATATTTACTTCCCCAGTTTTAACGTCAACTGAAGACTTACACGCTTGTGCCGCTACTGTACAATTCAGTAATTCTTTTATCCTGAACGTTTTGTCAGTCTACCTGCCAACAGGTCCAAATGACCACAACACAGAATGGCTGCGCACGATTCCGGATCTGCTGCACGGTAAATGGCTAATAGGTGGAGACTTTAATTCCCACTCCCCGTTTTGGGAAAAAGATTGCTGTACTGTGACAAGCAATCGTTTAGTAGAAAATATAGTTGACAGTTCGCTTTACCTTTTGAATGATGGGAGTGTCACTAGAATTCCTGATATTTCCAAACATCGGGCAACAGCCATCGATCTGTCTTTAATCTCACCAGAATTAGTACCCTGCTGTACCTGGGACACTCACAGAGATACTTTAGGAAGTGATCACTTACCTATCCTCATAACACTAACTAACGAAAACATCAGGATGAAAGACAGCATTCCTGATATTATACCAAAATATAATTATACACGCGCTGATTGGTCCTTGTTTCAGACTGTTCTTTCTAATCGAGATTTCACACATTATGAAAGTGAAAATGTAGACGTTATGTTTTCTAAATTCCAGGAGTCAGTTCTAGCTGCTGCAGACCTTTCCATCCCGAAACTCAAAACTTTTAAGTCTAATAACCGTTTGGGTAATGTTTGGTGGACGGAGGTATGTGAGCAAGCAGTTCAGTATAAAAAAGAGAAATACAAAATCTACATCAAAAGCAGGAAACCTGAAGATCATATGGAAATGAAAAAAGCTAACACCCAGTGTAATAAAATCATCGCTGAAGCAAAGAAAAATTACTGGGCATCATACTGCACAAAAGAAATTTCAGATTTCAAGGATTTCCATAAAGTATGGACAAAAATGAATCAAATGAAAAATGGAGCCAACTTACCTAGGTGTCCAATAATGATTGATACAAGTCACAAATTTCTTTCCGACATGGACAAAGCTGAAACTTTTGTGGAACTTTTTACCCAAAATAGTAAAGTAGATGGTTTGACTCCTACCTGCAAACACTACAGGGAAATGGCAGCTAACAACCCTATCTACACTGATCCAATACCTCAAAATGATCTCTGGTTTAATTCTCCAATCACCTTAGAAGAGTTAAAAAACACTATCTTGTCTCTGCGCAACAAAAGGAGTTCGGTAGGTGGTGATGCAGTTTCAACTGAAATGATTAAACATCTTCCAGAAAACTATATTATTTTTTTACACAAAATTTTTCAGAAATGCTGGGCTGGTGGAACTATACCACAATTATGGCAAACGTCTGTTGTTATACCAGTATTAAAAGCAGGAAAGCCTAAAAAACAATAAAAACAGTTACAGACCTATTGCTTTAACGTCCCATACGAGCAAACTATTGGAAAAATTGGTATTAAACAGACTTGTACATTACTGTGATAAAAATAACGTTATTCCAGTAAATCAGGCTGGTTTTAGAAAAGGGAGATCTACAGTTGAGCACTTGGTTAAACTTACCACTCACATCAAGAAACAGTTTGCCCGCAGAAAAAGTCTTTTAGCTACATTTTTTGATGTGAAAAAAGCTTACGATCAAGTTTGGCATACACGTTTATTGTACAAGCTGAAATCTATTGGTTTATCTGGCAATATGTATGATTACATTAAGTCTTTTTTAGCCAATAGAACTGTTCAGGCAAGAGTAGGAACTAGTTATTCTACTTCACGACATCTTGAATGGGAATTCCACAAGGTTCAGTGATAGCACCGCTTTTATTTAATATCCTTATACAGGATCTTCCTAAAGCACTCTCAAATCGTGTTGTTTTGGCACAGTATGCTGATGATATATGTATTTGGATGAATATTACTTTAAAAAAGACAACTCCACAGAGAGCACAGAATTACATTAGGAAATTGTATCAATCTGATCTTGATAATCTTGGAAACTATATGTTAGAAAATGGTCTGTCGTTGTCAGCGGAAAAAACTAACATGATGCTATTTAATTCTGGTGGTACTTTAAGTAACTTGCCTACTTTCAGATTGCTTGGTGAAGTGTTACATTACAAACAGGTTGTAAAATTTCTGGGAGTCTTTATGACATCGAAATTAAACTGGAATGTCCATTTTGATTATATTTCAACAAAAGCAAGAAAAGCCCTAAATTTTCTAAAGATAATAAGCCGATTACCTTGGGGAATGGATACGAACATACTAATTCATCTGTCAACAGCACTTGTACGATCTAAATTATCCTATGCGCAAGAAGTGTTTTTCAGTGCACCAAAATATTTATTAAAGAAGATACAAAGCTTAGACTGC
>JAPXFY010000034.1:399224-411724 GCA_030674185.1 Monoplex corrugatus
GATTCGAACCCTTACCCACAGAGCTAACACCATATGCAGTACCCAAGAGGCAAAAGACAAGGAGACAAACCACCTGAAAAAAGTGCTCACCATCTCGGGCTACAAAAAGTGGGCCTGGAACAGCCCGGGAGGCAGGAAATCCAACACCGCATCCCAACAGCCAGTGAAACAACACCAGCGCAAGGGACACATCACCATCCCATACGTAGGAGGTGTGAGTGACGCTCTGTCCAGAAAGATCAGAAAACTGGGGGTGGCTGTACATTCCAAACCTTCCAACACCATACGCAGCCAGCTGGTCACCCCCAAGGACAAAACCAGCAAACTCGACAAAGCTGGCATTATATACAGAATAGACTGCCAGGACTGTAACCAACATTATGTCGGTGAAACTGAACGCCCCCTTCAGAAGAGACTAACAGAACACAAGAGGGACTCTTCTCCAGTAGGAGCTCACCTACACGCCGAAAAACATCAATTCAGTGCGGACAATGTCAACATCCTGGACAGAGAAAATAAGTGGTTACAGCGAGGAGTCAAGGAGGCCATCTACATCGCAGCCACCAACCCCCCGCTCAACAGGGACCGGGGCCGTTACACCCTGCCCCGGTGTACCATTCTCTGATTCGATCTCGTGAACTGGGTTCATCCCATGTTCGCGAGATCTGAGTAGAGATTCACGCAGACAGCATTAGAGCGCTGACGAAGATGGCGAGAACGCCATCGAAAGCTACGGAACTGTGAGTAGCGATTTTTACACTGTTGGGAGACCTTGTTCTTCAAAATTGGTAGCATTATAACATGTGATGTGTTGTGTTGTGTGGCAGGTATCCAAATAACAACAGGTGCTGTGATGTGTTGTGTGGCAGGTGTCCAAATAACAACAGGTGTTGTGCTGTGTTGTGTGGCAGGTGTCCAAATAACAACAGGTGTTGTGCTGTGTTGTGTGGCAGGTGTCCAAATAACAACAAGTGCTGTGTTGTGTTGTGTGGCAGTTGTCCAAATAACAACAGGTGCTGTGCTGTGTTGTGTGGCAGGTGTCCAAATAACAACAGGTGCTGTGTTGTGTTGTGTGGCAGGTGTCCAAATAACAACAGGTGCTGTGTTGTGTTGTGTGGCAGGTGTCCAAATAACAACAGGTGCTGTGCTGTGTTGTGTGGCAGGTGTCCAGATAACAACAGGTGCTGTGTTGTGTTGTGTGGCAGGTGTCCAAATAACAACACGTGCTGTGTTCTGTTGTGTGGCAGGTGTCCAAATAACAACACGTGCTGTGTTGTGTTGTGTGGTAGGTGTCCAAATAACAACAGGTGCTGTGTTGTGTTGTGTGGCAGGTGTCCAAATAACAACACGTGCTGTGTTGTGTTGTGTGGCAGGTGTCCAAATAACAACACGTGCTGTGTTGTGTTGTGTGGCAGGTGTCCAAATAACAACAGGTGCTGTGTTGTGTTGTGTGGCAGGTGTCCAAATAACAACAGGTGTTGTGTTGTGTGGCAGATGTCCAAATAACAACAGGTGTTGTGTTGTGTGGCAGGTGTCCAAATAACAACAGGTGTTGTGTTGTGTGGCAGATGTCCAAATAAGAACAGGTGTTGTGTTGTGTGGCAGATGTCCAAATAACAACAGTGTTGTGTTGTGTGGCAGGTGTCCAAATAACAACAGGTGTTGTGTGTGTGTGGCAGATGTCCAAATAACAACAGGTGCTGTGTTGTGTAGCAGATGTCCAAATAACAACAGGTATTATGTTGTGTGGCAGGTGTCCAAATAACAACAGGTGTTGTGTTGTGTGGCAGATGTCCAAATAACAACAGGTGTTGTGTTGTGTGGCAGATGTCCAAATAACAACAGGTGCTGTGTTGTGTTGTGTGGCAGGTGTCCAAATAACAACAGGTGTTGTGTTGTGTTGTGTGGCAGATGTCCAAATAACAACAGGTGCTGTGTTGTCTTGTGTGGCAGGTGTCCAAATAACAACAGGTGCTGTGTTGTGTTGTGTGGCAGATGTCCAAATAACAACAGGTGTTGTGTTGTGTGGCAGATGTCCAAATAACAACATGTGTTGTGTTGTGTGACAGATGTCCAAATAACAACATGTGTTGTGTTGTGTGGCAGATGTCCAAATAACAACATGTGTTGTGTTGTGTTGTGTGGCAGGTGTCCAAATAACAACATGTGCTGTGTTGTGTGGCAGATGTCCAAATAACAACAAGTGCTTTGCTGTGTTGTGTGGCAGGTGTCCAAATAACAACATGTGCTGTGTTGTGTGGCAGGTGTCCAAATAACAACATGTGTTGTGCTGTGTTGTGTGGCAGGTGTCCAAATAACAACATGTGTTGTGTTGTGTTGTGTGGCAGATGTCCAAATAACAACATGTGCTGTGTTGTGTGGAAGGTGTCCAAATAACAACATGTGCTGTGTTGTGTGGCAGGTGTCCAAATAACAACAAGTGCTGTGCTGTGTTGTGTGGCAGGTGTCCAATAATAACAACATGTGTTGTGTTGTGTGGCAGGTGTCCAAATAACAACATGTGTGAGATGTCCAAATAACAACATGTGTTGTGTTGTGTGGCAGATGTCCAAATAACAACATTGTTGTGTTGTGTGTGAGATGTCCAAATAACAACATGTGTTGTGTTGTGTAGATGTCCAAATAACAACAGTGTGTGTTGTTGGTGCAGATGTCCAAATAACAACATTGTTGTGTTGTGTGCAGATGTCAAATAACAACATGTTGTTGTTGTGTGAAGATGTCCAAAAACACATGTGTTGTTGTGTGCAGATGTCAATAACAAGTTGTGTTGCAGATTCAAATAACAACATGTGTGTGTTGTGTGACAGTGTCCAAATAACAACAGTGTTGTTGTGTGTGGAAGATGTCCAAATAACAACAGTGTGTGTTGTGTTGTGGAAGATGTCCAAATAACACAGTGTGTTGTGTTGTGAGATGTCCAAAAACAACAGTGTTGTGTTGTGTGACAGTGTCAAATAACAACATGTGTTGTGTTGTGTGAGATGTCAAAAACAACAGTGTTTGTTGTGTGAGATGTCCAAATAACAACATGTGTTGTGTTGTGTGAAGTGTCCAATAACAACAGTGTGTTGTGTTGTGTGAAGTGTCCAATAACAACATGGTTGTGTGTGTGACAGATGTCCAAAAACAACAGTGTGTTGTGTGTAGATGTCAAATAACAACAGTGTTGTGTTGTGTGAAGATGTCAAATAACACATGTGTTTGTTGTTGTTGAATGTCCAAATAACACAGGTTTTGTTGTGTGAAGATGTCCAAATAACAACATGTGTTGTGTTGTTGTGCAGATGTCCAAATAACAACATGTGTTGTGTTTGTTGTGACAGATGTCCAAATAACAACATGTGTTGTGTTGTGTGACAGATGTCCAAATAAACAACATGTGTTGTGTTGTGTGACAGATGTCCAAATAACAACATGTGTTGTGTTGTGTGACAGATGTCCAAATAACAACATGTGTTGTGTTGTTGTGTGACAGATGTCCAAATAACAACATGTGTTGTTGTGTTGGGACAGATGTCCAAATAACAACATGTGTTGTGTTTGTTGGTGCAGATGTCCAAATAACAACATGTGTTGTGTTGTGTGACAGATGTCCAAATAACAACATGTGTTGTGTTGTGTGACAGATGTCCAAATAACAACATGTGTTGTGTTGTGTGCAGATGTCCAAATAACAACATGTGTTGTGTTGTGTGAAGTTGTCACAAATAACAACATGTGTTGTGTTGTGTGACAGATGTCCAAATAACAACATGTGTTGTGTTGTGTTTGTAAGATGTCCAAATAACAACATGTGTTGTGTTGTGTGACTAGATGTCCAAATAACAACACATGTTTGTGTTGTGTTGTGTGAGATGTCCAAATAACAACATGTGTTGTTGTGTGTGTGTGTGCAGATGTCCAAATAACAACATGGGGTTGTGTTGTGTGAAGTGTCCAAATAACAACATGTGTGTGTTTGTGTGACAGATGTCCAAATAACAACATTGTGTTGTGTTGTGTGACAGATGTCCAAATAACAACATGTGTTGTGTTGTTGTGAGATGTCCAAATAACAACAGTGTTGTGTTGTGTGACAGATGTCCAAATAACAACATGTGTTGTGTGTGTGTGGAAGATGTCCAAATAACAACATGTGTTGTGTTGTGTGACAGATGTCCAAATAACAACATGTGTTGTGTTGTGTGGCAGATGTCCAAATAACAACATGTGTTGTGTTTGTGTGACAGATGTCCAAATAACAACAGTGTTGTGTTGTGTGCAGATGTCCAAATAACAACATGTGTTGTGTTGTGTGAGATGTCCAAATAACAACATGTGTTGTGTTGTGTGGACAGATGTCCAAATAACAACATGTGTTGTGTTGTGTGACAGATGTCCAAATAACAACATGTGTTGTGAACATGTGTTGTGTGTTGTGTGCAGTGTCCAAATAACAACATGTTGTGTTGTGTGACAGATGTCCAAATAACAACATGTGTGTTGTGTTGTTGTGTGAAGATGTCCAAATAACAACATGTGTGTTTTGTGTGCAGATGTCCAAATAACACATGTGTTGTGTTGTGTGACAGATGTCCAAATAACAACATGTGTGTGTTGTGTGATAGATGTCCAAATAACAACAGTGTTTTGTGCAGTGTCTGTGTTGTGTTGTGTGACAGATGTCCAAATAACAACAGTGTGTGTGTTGTGTGGACAGATGTCCAAATAACAACATGTGTGTTGTGTTGTTGGACAGATGTCCAAATAACAACATGTGTTGTGTTGTGTGATAGATGTCCAAATAACAACAGTGTGTTGTGTTGTGTGACAGAGGTGTCCAAATAACAACATTGTGTGTTGTGTTGTGTGACAGGTGTCCAAATAACAACAGTGTGTGTGTGTGTGATAGATGTCCAATAAAACATGTGTTGTGTTGTGTTGTGTGACAGATGTCCAAATAACAACATGGTTGTTGTGTTGTGTGGCAGATGTCCAAATAACAACAGTGTGTGTTGTGTGAGATGTCCAAATAACAGTGTTGTGTTGTGTGACAGATGTCCAAATAACAACATGTGTTGTGTTGTGTGATGATGTCCAAATAACAACATGGTGCTGTGTTGTGTGATAGTGTCCAAATAACAACATGTGTGTGTTGTGTTGTGTGCAGATGTCCAATAACAACAGTGTTGTGTTGTGTGTGGATAGATGTCCAAATAACAACATGTGTGTGTTGTGTTGTGTGCAGATGTCCAAATAACAACATGTGTGTTTGTGTGTGTGTGCAGATGTCCAAATAACAACAGTGTTTGTTGTTTGTGGACTAGATGTCCAAATAACAACATGTGTGTGTGTTGTGTGGTGAATAGTGTGTTGTGTGCAGTGTCCAAATAACAACATGTGCTGTGTTGTGTGGCAGGTGTCCAAATAACAACAGTGTTGTGTTTGCAGTGTCCAAATAACAACATGTGTTGTGTTGTGTGGCAGGTGTCCAATAACAACAGGTGCTGTGTGTGTTGTGGCTGTGTGTGTGTGTGGCAGGTGTCCAAATAACAACAGTGTTTGTTGTGTGCAGTGTCCATAACAAAGTGTGTGTGTTGTGTGCAGGTGTCCAACTAACAACAGGTGCTGTGTTGTGTGGCAGGTGCATAACAACAGTGTTGTGTTGTGGGCAGGTGTCCAATAACAACAGTGCTGTGTTGTGTTGTGTGGCAGGTGTCCAACTAACAACAGGTGCTGTGTTGTGTTGTGTGGCAGGTGTCCAAATAACAACAGGTGCTGTGTTGTTGTGTGCAGGTGTCCAATAACAACAGTGTGTGTTGTGCATGTTCTCTGTGGATGTGTAGTCCAAATAACAACAGGTGCTGTGTGTGTGTTGTGTGGCAGGTGTCCAAATAACAACAGGTGCTGTGTTGTTGTGTGGCAGGTGTCCAAATAACAACAGGTGCTGTGTTGTGTGTGTGGCAGGTGTCCAACTAACAACAGGTGCTGTGTTGTGTTGTGTGGCAGGTGTCCAAATAACAACAGTCTGTGTTGTTGTTTGTGCAGTGCATACAACATGTGGGTGTGGCAGGTGTCCAAATAACAACAGGTGCTGTGTGTGTTGTGTGTGGCAGGTGTCCAAATAACAACAGGTTGTGTGTGTTGTGTGGCAGGTGTCCAAATAACAACAGGTGCTGTGTTGTGTTGTGTGGCAGGTGTCCAATAACAACAGGTGCTGTGTTTGCTGTTGGGCGTGTCCAAAAACAGCGTGTTGTGTGTGCAGGTGTCCAAATAACAACAGGTGCTGTGTGTGTGTGGCAGGTGTCCAAATAACAACAGGTGCTGTGTTGTGTGGCAGGTGTCAAATAACAACAGGTGCTGTGTTGTGTGTGTGTCAGGGTTCCAAATAACAACAGGTGCTGTGTTGTGTGGCAGGTGTCCAAATAACAACAGGTGCTGTGTGTGTGTGGCAGGTGTCCAATAACAACAGGTGCTGTGTTGTGTGGCAGGTGTCCAAATAACAACAGGTGCTGTGTTGTGGTTGGGTTGTGGGCAGGTGTCCAAATAACAACAGTGTGCTGTGTTTGTGGCAGGTGTCCAAATAACAACAGGTGTGTGTTGTGTGGCAGGTGTCCAAATAACAACAGTGTTTGCATCTGTGTTGTGTGTGCAGGTGTCCAAATAACAACAGGTGCTGTGTTGTGTGGCAGGTGTCCAAATAACAACAGGTGTTGTGTGTGTGTTAGTTGTGTGGCAGGTGTCCAAATAACAACAGGTGCTGTGCTGTGTTGTGTGGCAGGTGTCCAAATAACAACAGGTGTGTGTGTGTTGTGTGGCAGGTGTCCAAATAACAACAGGTGCTGTGTTGTGTGGCAGGTGTCCAAATAACAACAGGTGCTGTGTTGTTGAGGTGTCAAGGCATGGTGTGTGCAGGTTCAAATAACAACAGGTGCTGTGTTGTTGGTCAGGTGTTCAAATAACAACAGGTGCTGTGTGTTGTGTGGCAGGTGTTCAAATAACAACAGGTGCTGTGTTGTGTGGCAAGTGTTCAAATAACAACAGGTGCTGTGTTGTGTGGCAGGTGTTCAAATAACAACAGGTGCTGTGTTGTGTGGCAGGTGTTCAAATAACAACAGGTGCTGTGTTGTGTGGCAGGTGTCCAAATACAACAGGTGCTGTGTTGTGTGGCAGGTGTTCAATAAAACCAGGTGCTGTGTTGTGTGTCAGTGTTCAAATAACAACAGGTGCTGTGTTGTGTGGCAGATGTCCAAATAACAACAGGTGTTGTTTGTGTTGTGTAGCAGGTGTCCAAATAACAACAGGTGTTGTGTTGTGTTGTGTGGCAGGTGTCCAAATATCAACAGGTGTTGTGTTGTGTGGCAGGTGTCCAAATAACAACAGGTGCTGTGCTGTGTTGTGTGGCAGGTGTCCAAATAACAACAGGTGTTGTGTTGTGTTGTGTGGCAGGTGTCCAAATATCAACAGGTTGTTGTGTTGTGTGGCAGGTGTCCAAATAACAACAGGTGCTGTGCTGTGTTGTGTGGCAGGTGTCCAAATAAGAACCGGTGCTGTGTTTGTGTGGCAGGTGTCCAAATGTCAACAGGTGCTGTGTTGTGTGGCAGGTGTCCAAATAACAACAGGTGCTGTGCTGTGCTGTGTTGTGTGGCAGGTGTCCAAATAACAGCTGACAGTTCCCAGGACAGCAGACTCTCCACAAACATGTCTGCAGTCTGGAGCCTGGAGTTTGTTCAAGAGGGATTCACTGCACTTGGACAATTCCTTATACGCTCCACCTTGATTTGCCAGCATTTGTCTGTCAGACTCCTTCAGCCTGTGCAAACCCTATGCACTGGCAAGTGTTTGAAATGGGTAGGTGGGGTGGATGGAAGTGACGTCTAATAAGTTACTGACAGTCAATGTAATTGAAATAATATTCACGTCAACTGAAGCAATAGTCATCATACCTGAAACTATTTGTGGTTACTGGAACAATTTTTGATGCCAACTCAAACAATATTCACGTCAGTTCAATCATTCTTCATGTTAACTGAAACAATATTCACATTGAGTCAAATAATATTCACATTGAGTCAAATAATATTCACGTCAACTCAACTAATAATTCGCGCCATCTCAACCAATATTTACATCAACTCAACCAATATTCACGTCAACTCAACCAATAATTCACGCCAACTCAACCAATAATTCACGTTAACTCAACCAATAATTCACGCCAACTCAAGCAACATTCACACACAGATTTATGTATTTGAAATAAAAAGCAGAACAGGGCGTCAAGACACACAGTGAGTGCAGTAAAGACATAAAGACTTTAACACAAGATATCACTGCCCATCACTGTAACACCATGTGTACACAACGTGTGTGAGTATTGTAGACTGTTGTTACCATGGTTACCACCCAGGAACTGACATCATTCAGTATGACAGCACTCGCTGCTTGTTTCTCTTCTACTGCAGCCAGAGACACGTTGTAGGGTCACAGTGTGAAATGCTCTGCCTTCTTTTCTCCACCATCGCCTGTCTCTTTAACCCCCCCCCTCTCTCTCTCTCTCTCTCTTTCTCTCTCTCTCTCTCTCTCTCTCTTTCTCTCTCTCACTTTCTCTCTCTCTTTCTCTCTCTCACTTTCTCTCTCTGTCTCTCTCTCTCTCTCTCACTTTCTCTCTCTTTCTCTCTCTCTCTCTTTCTCTCTCTCTCTTTCTCTCTCTCACTTTCTCTCTCTGTCTCTCTCTCTCTCTCTCTCTCTTTCTCTCTCTTTCTCTCTCTCTCTCTCTCTCTCTCTCTTTCTCTCTCTCACTTTCTCTCTCTCTCTTTCTCTCTCTCACTTTCTCTCTCTGTCGGTGTCTGTGTGTCTCCCCCTTTCTATCTGCCTGAATGTTTCTCTCTCTCTCTCCCTCCCCTCTCTCTCCTTTTCTCTCTCCCTACCTCCCCCCTCTCTCTCTCCCTCCAAAGCTTATGAAGGTCCTGTATACATTGATTGATGAGTGTATTGAGGATACACGTACACAAATGGTCGCGTGTATGTGTGTGTGTGTGTGTGTGTGTGTGGTGTGGTGTGTGTGTGTGTGTATGTGTGTGTGTATGTGTGTATGTGTATGTGTGGTATGTGTGTTTGTGTGTGTATGGTGTGTGTGTATGTGTGTGTGTATGTGTATGTGTGTGTGTGTATGTGTGTGTATGTGTCTGTGTGTGCATGTGTGTGTGTGTGTTGTGTGTGTATCTGTGTGTGTGTGTGTATATGTGTGTATGTGTGTGTGTATGAGTCTGTGTGTGATGTGTGTATGTGTGTGTGTATGTGTGTGTATGTGTGTGTGTGTATTGTGTGTGTGATGTGTGTATGTGTGTGTGTATGTGTGTGTATTTGTGGTGTGTGTGATGTGTGTGTATGTGTATGTGTGTGTGTGATGTTTGTGTATGTGTGTGTGTTGTGTTGGTTGTGTGTGTATGTGTGTATATGTGTTGTGTGTGTATGTGTGATATGTGTGTGTGTGTATTGTGTGTGTGATGTGATGTGTGTGTGGTGTGTGTAGTGTGTGTGTGTATGTGTGTGATGTGTAGTGTTGTGTGTGTATGTGTGTGGTGTGTGGTGTATGTGTGTTAGTGTTTGTGGTGTATGTGTGTGATGTGTATTGTGGTGTGTATGTGTGTGTATGTGTGTGTGTAGTGTTGTGTGTAGTGTGATGTGTGTGTGATGTGTATGTGTGTGTGGTATGTGTTGTGTTGATGTGTATGTGTGTGTGTGTGTATGATGTTGTGTGTGATGTGTATAGTGTATGTGTTGTGTGTATGTGTGTGTGATGTTGTGGTGTGTAGTGTATGTGTGTTATGTGTGTGTGTGTGTATGTGTGTGATGTGTTGTGTGTGTGATGTGTATGTGTGTGATGTGTATGTGTGTGTATGTGTATGTGTGTGTGTGTGTATGTTGTGTGTGTATGTGTTGTGTATGTGTGTGTATTGATGTGTGTGTGATGTGTATGTGTGTGTGATGTATGTGTGTGATTGTTGTGTGATGTGTATGTGTATGTGTGATGTGTATGTGTGTGTGTAGATGTGTATGTGTGTGTGTGTGTGTGTATGGATGTGTATGTGTATGATGTAGTGTTGTGATGTGCATGTGTGTGTGGTGATGTGTTGTATGTGTGTGTGTGTTGTATGTGATTGTATTAAATAATGTATTAATTGAGATCATGTTGTATATGGGAATCTTTGTACGGATGGAGCTATATGTTATAATATATAAATACATGAATATATATCATCTACCGGAGCCTTCAATCATTCACTAAATACACAATACAATAATAATAAATCCATAAAAATATACATACCGCTACAATCATACACGATTCTCACGCAAGTCCAAATGCACCCCACAACCCCCACGGCTATACCCCAAAGTACTGTGAAGCACATTGGGCTCTATAATCACCCACCCCCACCCCCCACCTACCTACTATAACATACACACACACTAACACACCTTTTCTACTATTAGGCTGGGGGGAAATGAGGTTGAACTTACTGATAATATTTTTGAAAGAGGTGAGTTTTTAGAGCTGTTTTGAAAGAAGAAGTCGATTTTAGGTGTCGGATTTCAAAGGGAAGAGAGTTCCAGATAGTGGGGGCTGCGAAAGAGAAAGAGCGATGTCCAAATGTTTTTGTGCGCACGCGTGGAACACAGAGCAATCTGGTATCAGCAATGGAGCGGAGATTTCTAGAAGGAGTGTACACAGAGAGAAGATCAGCCAGGTAGCGAGGAGAAAGATCAGAGAAAAAGAGAGTGCATAGTGAGGCAAGCTTATAGTCAATGCGAGCTTGAACAGGCAACCAGTGAAGGGATTTGAGAATAGGTGTGACATGATCATGCTTGCTGGAACGAGAAACAAGTTTAGCGGCAGAGTTTTGTACTTTTTGAAGTTTGTCTAATTGATTTTGAGGACAGCCAGAAAAGAGGGAGTTACAGTAGTCTAATTTGGAGAGAACAAAGGCAGAAAGAAATGTTTTGGTAGCGTCTTCTGAAAGTAAGTGGCGAATATAACTAATGCGTCTAAGGTCAATGTATGCTTTGCGGCAGACTGTCTGTACATGTGTTGAGATACTCATGTCTTTGCTGAAGTGGAAGCCAAGATTTCGTGCGGTAGAGGAAAAGGGAATATCTGTTGATCCAACGGTAAGAGATGTAGGAGTGGTAGACGGCAGAGACTTAAAAGAGGAAGAACAGAGGACAGCTTCAGTTTTCTCGTCATTTAGTTTTAGCTTGTTTTCGAGCATCCAGATTCGTATGTCGGTGATACAAAGTTCGAGAGAGGAAATGGCTGGGTTTATGTCTCGGGAGGAGTAGAGAGTTCAAGTTGAGTGTCATCTGCAAATGATTGATGTTCAGGAGAGTGAGACTGTATCAGGCCGGCAAGTGGTTGTGTATAGAGGACAAAGAGCACGGGGCCCAACACAGATCCCTGTGGGACCCCGTACAATAGTTCTTCAGATGTAGAGTTGAGGTTATTGACAAAGACTGATTGTGTTCTTTCTGTGAGGTATGAACGGAACCAGGAAAGAGCGGTGTGAGAAATGCCGTAACTGTATTGGAGTCTGTTAAGCAAAATGGTATGGTCTATTGTATCAAAAGCAGCTGAGAGGTCCAGTAAAGTTAGTAGAGAGACGTTTCCAGAGTCAAGAGCTAAAAGGATGTCATTAGAAATTTTGAGGAGCGCAGTTTCAGTATGTGATGAGGACGATAAGCAGACTGAGAAGGAGAGAAGAGGTCGTAGTCATTAAGATATGTAAGTAATTGTTGGAGAACGACTTTTTCAAGAATTTTGGAAAAGAATGATAGGTTAGAAACCGGTCTGTAATTTTTCAAGTTGTTTGGGTCCAAGGATGTTTCTTGAGGAGAGGTTTTACAACAGCTATTTTAAGACTTGATGGAAATATACCGGAAGAAAGAGAGGAGTTGATGATTACAGTGAGAGTTGGGAGCAGATCATCAAGAAACTGGAGAAACAGAGGGGTAGGAATGGGATCGAGGGAACATGAAGTGGGTTTTGATTTGAGAATGATGGTTTTAAGTTCAGACTCAGTAACAGGGTTTAAACTGCAGAAAGTTGAAGTATGTGTGGTGTGTGATGTGTATATGGTGTGTGTGATGTGTGAATGTGTGTGTGTGATGTGTATGTGTGTGTGATGTGTATGTGTGTGTGTGATGTGTATTGTGTGTGATGTGTATGTGTGTGTGTGATGTGTTGTGGGATGTGTATGTGTGTGTGATGTGTATGTGTGGTGATGTGTATGTGTGTGTGATGTGTATGTGTGTGTGGATGTGTGATGTGTGTGTGATGTGTATGTGTGTGTGTATGTGTGTGTGATGTGTATGTGTGTGTGTGATGTGTGTGTGTGTGTGTATGTGTGTGGTGTGTGTATGGTATGTGTGTGTGTATGTGATGTGTGATGTGTATGTGTGTGTGTGATGTGTATGTGTGTGTGATGTGTATGTGT
>JAPXFY010000034.1:416724-436724 GCA_030674185.1 Monoplex corrugatus
ACCTTTCACGTCATATCAGGGTTATGTACCTTTCACATCATATCAGGGTTGTGTACCTGTCACATCATATCAGAGTTATGTACCTTTCACATCATATCAGAGTTATGTACCTTTCACATCATGTCAGAGTTATGTACCTTTCACGTCATATCAGGGTTATGTACCTTTCACATCATATCAGAGTTATGTACCTTTCACGTCATATCAGGGTTATGTACCTTTCACGTCATATCAGAGTTATGTACCTTTCACATCATGTCAGAGTTATGTACCTTTCACGTCATATCAGGGTTATGTACCTTTCACATCATATCAGAGTTATGTACCTTTCACATCATATCAGAGTTATGTACCTTTCACATCATGTCAGAGTTATGTACCTTTCACATGATGTCAGGGTTATGTACCTTTCACGTCATATCAGGGTTGTGTACCTGTCACATCATATCAGAGTTATGTACCTTTCACATCATATCAGAGTTATGTACCTTTCACATCATGTCAGGGTTATGTACCTTTCACATCATATCAGGGTTATGTACCTTTCACGTCATATCAGGGTTATGTACCTTTCACATCATGTCAGAGTTATGTACCTTTCACATCATGTCAGAGTTATGTACCTTTCACATCATATCAGGGTTATGTACCTTTCACGTCATATCAGGGTTATGTACCTTTCACATGATGTCAGGGTTATGTACCTTTCACATCATGACAGAGTTATCTACCTTTCACGTCATATCAGAGTTATGTACCTTTCACATCATGACAGAGTTATCTACCTTTCACGTCATATCAGAGTTATGTACCTTTCACATCATGTCAGAGTTATGTACCTTTCACGTCATATCAGGGTTATGTACCTTTCACATCATATCAGAGTTATGTACCTTTCACGTCATATCAGGGTTATGTACCTTTCACATCATATCAGAGTTATGTACCTTTCACGTCATATCAGGGTTGTGTACCTTTCACATCATATCAGAGTTATGTACCTTTCACATCATGTCAGGGTTATGTACCTTTCACATCATGACAGGGTTATGTACCTTTCACATCATATCAGAGTTATGTACCTTTCACATCATATCAGGGTTATGTACCTTTCACATCATATCAGAGTTATGTACCTTTCACATCATATCAGAGTTATGTACCTTTCACATCATATCAGAGTTATGTACCTTTCACATGATGTCAGGGTTATGTACCTTTCACATCATATCAGAGTTATGTACCTTTCACATGATGTCAGGGTTATGTACCTTTCACGTCATATCAGGGTTATGTACCTTTCACGTCATATCAGGGTTATGTACCTTTCACATCATATCAGAGTTATGTACCTTTCACATGATGTCAGGGTTATGTACCTTTCACATCATATCAGAGTTATGTACCTTTCACATGATGTCAGGGTTATGTACCTTTCACATCATATCAGGGTTATGTACCTTTCACGTCATATCAGGGTTATCTACCTTTCACATCATCTCGTCTTTTTCTTGTTGTTATTTTATTTTTTAGCAGAATATAAAGACAATTGCTAGCAGCAAAGCAAAGAAATACATAAAAGACTTCAGTTTCAACAAATGTGTAAGGTGTCTTCATCTCGTTTAAAGAATCTACATGTGTGCATGAAATGTCATCAATACCAAAGTACAAAGCACCAAAAGAAGCATTTCCAGGTAAAACATTGACATACACTCATATTACATACTTCAAATCACTTCAGGGTTTCCTGTCCTTAACGTTATTTCTTTGCCAGTGCATAAGATTTTGTGCAGGATCAAGGATTTTGCCAGACAATGACCTGCTGGCAGATTTAGGCGGAGTGCATAAGGAAATGCCCAAGCGCGATGAACTTTTCTTGAAAAAAAGCTTTAAATTTCCAAACTCATTACTGGTTTCCTTACTGTTCCAGTCATTTCTGTGTCTGCTTCTGTCTTCTGCTTCATGTCTATGTGTCCTGTAGTGACTTCATTTCTACATGACTGTTGCCAGGTTGTGACTGTGTTCCTTCTGTTTGTCTGTGTTATATGTTGTTCTTACTTTGTTCTGGTTTATCTGAGACAGAGAGAGAGGAGGGAGGGAAAGGTAGAAAGGGGGAAAATAGAGGAGCAAGATTGATAAAGAGAGAGAGGGGAAGCAGAGAGAGGGGTGAGAGAGAGAGAGAGAGATAGGAAGGGAGGGAGAGAGAGAGAGAGAGAGAGAGAGAGAGAGAGAGAGAGAGAGAGAGAGAAGTAACAAACAAACACACAATGTAGAAAACCGATAGTGTGTGTTCGTGGTATTTGCATGTGTGTACGTGTGTGTTCGTGGTATTTGCATGTGTGTACGTGTGTGTATGTGCGTGTGTATGTGTATGTGTGTGTATATGCGTGTTTGTGTGTGTTTGTTCACGTGTGTGTACGTGTATGTGTATGTACGTCCGTGTTCGTGTGTGTATGTGTGTTTGTATATGTGTGTGTGTGTATGTTTGCGCCTACACGTATCTAGTTGCTGTACGTTCAACAGACAAATGCAATAAATCATCGCCTTTAGCAAAAGCCAACACACTATTACTCCTGTTTCACTGTCACTGGTAACTGTGTTTGAATACTGATGTTGATGAGATGACTGAATATTCAGGTCGACTGGAAGTGTGTGTGTGTACGTGTGTGTGTGTGTGTGTGTGTGTGTGTGTGTGTGTGTGTGTGTGTGTGTGTGTGTGTGTGTGTGTGCGTGTGTGTGTGTGTGTGTGTGTGTGTGCGTGTGTGTGTGTGTGGTTGAGTGTGTGTATGTGTGTGTCTGTGTGGTGGTGGTCTTTGATTTAATGTCTATTCACTTAAGTGATTTTAGACACACACACACACAAAAAAGGGGGGGGGGGAGTGATAGAAGAGGAGTGAAGAAGATATTTGAAAATTGTCAATTTTGAATTTGAGAAAAGATGATCCAGAAAACAACTGTTTTGAAGAGGGGAAGGTAAAACGAACAAATAATGTTACCATAATTATCGATTTAAACAAACAAACTGACAAACAAAATTAGTAAATATCCGGAAGAAATGAATAAAAAGTAAAACTAATAATTGACTAACCACAACAATGAACAAGTCAAATAACATTTTAAAGGTAATTCGCTATAGGACTTTTTGACAGGCTAACAAAAAATTCATACAGTAATGATGATGAGGCAAATATGTCAGAAACTGTACTCACAGATAGTGTTGGAATATGTCGTTTTACCCTAACGCAAGAAAGAATATGACTATGTGTTATCTTCTTTCCACACAGACACACTATGTTATTGGTATATTTTGTTTTGAATGCATCAAGTTTCCATCTGTACATAAGGGACTGTATAGTTCTGCTGGCATGAAGCTGCTTAAGTATTTTGCTAACCTCAAAGTTCATGTGACATTTATCATACTTTTTCTGTTTTAATTGGAACTGCTTCCAGACGTAGTTGTCCACTAAAGTGTAATTCTCGTGCAACGAGAGAGAAAGCTGGATATTGTTTGAATCTGGTGAGTTATTAGCTCCCCGTTTGGCAGCCCTGTCAACTTTATTATTATAACTAAAAGAACTATGAGAAGGTATCCAGCAGAAAGTAATATCAGTGCCTCTTAAAGATAAATTATGAATCAAGTGACTTATTTCCAGAATCATTTCTGATCTTGTTTGTAATTTTGATAATTCAAGAGCCTGAAGTACTGATTTTGAATCAACGCAAAGAAGTATCTGAAAAATTGTCCTAGGAAGACTTATCAGAAAGTTTAAAGCCATTAATATTGCAAAGAGTTCAGCTGTAAAGATAGATTTATCAAGTCCTATGTAGAAAGATTTTTCAATTTTGAGAGCAGGTATTAAAAACGCTGAGCCTGCTTTTCTTTCAATTACTGACCCATCAGTGTAAATTTTCAAATGATCAGAATATACGTCGTTTATATGACATTTAACCTGACTTGCCAGTAAGTTTATATTGTCTCCTTTTTTTAAATTAGTGTGGTGTACGTCAAATCGTGCTCTTTGGAGTTCCCAACTGGGTACTGGCGAAAAGGAAGGTCGTATAGATACAGGATCTACGTCTAGATCAATTCCTGAGCCTTTCATGACGTCAGATGTGTATGTTGCAAGTGTGACCTGTGAAGATATTGATTTAGCTCGTTTTGGAAAGTCGGTATCTGATCTCAGTTTAATTTCTGTTTCTGAGATGTTTTCTACGGTAGTGTTTCTTAACAAAAATTTAGTAGAAGCGACTTTCCTTTGCTCATCAAGTGGCAACAGTTTGATTTCATTGTATGTCCGAAGACAGGAAGCATGCATTGGAAGACCCAGTGCAAGTTTGAAACCTTTACAATCTATGCTCTGCAGTTTTTTTAGTAAGTGTTTCGGTGCACTGAAGAAGATTTCTTGAGCATAGATTAATTTAGATCTAACAAGCGATTTACAAAGATGAACAAGTGTTGATGAATCTTGACCCCATGTCTGTTTGCGAACTATTTTTATGAAATTTAAACTTTTTTGAGCTTTGGTTAATAAGTATTCAATATGCTGATTCCAAGATAATTTTGCTGTAAGGAAAACTCCTAAGAATTTAATCGACTCGTTAAACTGAAGAAGAGTATCTCCCAGTTTGAAAGTGGGAATATTTACTGGGTTAGCTCCATTATTAAATAAAACTATTTTTGTTTTTTCCAGGGATAGATGTAACCCATTTTCTACCATGTATCGCGCTATTTTATCAAGTTCTAATTGGTAGCATTTGCGTGTATAATTGATACAGCGCAAAGGAGTTTTCTTTTTCATATTTACCTGCATCCACATGCATAAATCGTCAGCATATTGAGCTAAAACTACATGCTTAGATACTTTACTGGGTAAGTCATGCATTAATATCATGAAAAGAAGGGGAGCTATAACGGATCCCTGAGGGATACCCATTTGAAGAATTCGTTTCGTGGAATATACATTTTCAATCCTCGTTTGAAATACTCTGTTTTCTAAGAAACACTTAACATAGCCAAAAATGTGACCTGTCAGCCCAATACTTTTAAATTTGAATAACAATCGGGAGTGCCACACTTGATCGTATGCTTTCGTTATATCAAAAAATGTAGCTAAAACACATTGACGTCTTGCAAATTGTTGTTTTATATTAGTAGTTAGCTTTGTTAAGATCTCTACTGGTGACCTGCCTTTTCGAAATCCTGCCTGATTTACTGGTATTATTTTATTCTTTTCACAATAGTGCATCAGTCTCTTTAAGATTATTTTCTCCATTAGTTTACATACATGTGATGTTAATGCAATTGGCCTGCAGTTTTTCAAATCGGTATTACATTTACCTGGTTTTAATACAGGAACCACTATTGTTTCTTTCCAGTTGTTAGGCATTATCCCACTATTCCAGCATTTTTGAAATATGTCATGTAGCAAGATTATAAAATTTTCTGGTAAATTTTTCAGCATCTCATTGGAAATTGCATCTAGTCCAACTGACGTTTTTTTACTTGGAAGGGACTGAATGGCATCTTTTAATTCTTGAAGTGTGAGTGATGCATTTATGTAGTGAGTATTGTCAGAGGCAGGGTCCTTATATACATCTTTCTTTTCATCTCGTTCCCTATAATTTCTATCAGAGACAGGGAGTCCTTCTACACGACAGGCCTCAGCAAATACGTCTGCAAAAACTTCTGCTTTTTCCAATGAGCTAGGAATAGGGTTATTTTCTAGCTTTACTGGAATTGATGGCAACTTAATCCCGTTTTTCATTAATTTTAGTTTTTCCCAAATCTTTATCGTGTCTTTGTGGTTATTTACTTCACATTTACAAAAAGATGTCCAGTGTTGTTCTTTGGCTTGCTCTATGATTCTGTTACACTTAATGTTGGCACTTTTCATCGCTGTATGATTTTCAGGTGACCTGTTTGCTAAATAAATTTTGTATTTTTCTTTCTTTTCGTTCACTGCCTTTTGACAGTCCTCATTCCACCAGACATTTCCATGATGTTTTCCTATTTTTGACACTGTAAGTTTTGGAATTGAAATGTTAGCAGCCCTTAAGAGTGAGATACAGAAAACTTCGTTCGTTTCGTTTATGTTCATTGCTTCAGATAGATCTGTTCTTGTCTTTTCAAGGATTGCCTTAAAACTGATCCAGTCAGCGTTTTTATAATTAAACTTGGGTAAACTATCTTGTGGTATGGCGTCTATTTCTGTAGTATGGTTTAGGGTAAGACGTATGGGGATGTGATCTGATCCCAACAAGTCATCCTCTGTTTGCCATGTGGCGTTTGGGGCTAGGGATGGTGAGATTAAAGTAAGGTCGATAGCTGTGGGTCTGTGGGTTGGTATATCGGGGATCCGGGTAACGTGTCCGTTGTTAAGTAAATATAAATTGGAATCTACAATATTTTCAATCAACCTGTTGCTTGTTATGTTTGTACAATACTTTTCCCAAAATGGGGCATGTGCATTAAAATCACCTCCAATTATCCACTTGTCGTCCTGATCTTGAAAGTGTTTTAACCATTCAGTGTTCACAGAGTCTGGGCCTCTTGGTAAGTATACAGAGGCCATATTCACAACTAACGATGAGGAAAATTTTATAATGATTGCACATGATGAAATAAATGCGGTAGATTTAGGTACTGGCGATGATCGTTCACAATAGTTCAGTCCTTCACGAATGTATATAGCTGTTTGTATACGGCCACCGTCATTTACAGAGTCACATATTGGTGGATAATAAAAACCGGATATTTTAGGTAATTTGGTTTTGATGGTATTCAGCGATTGTAGGAGCATGACATGGACGTTTTTAGAAGAGAGATAGTTACTCAAATATGAGATGTTTTTAACAATGGAACGTGCGTTCCACTGAAAAATGTTGATATCACTTACTACACACGTCTTCATGAGGAACGGTTGAATAACTTTAGAACAATATGGTAAGTTTATATAGATTTCATTTAACTTTGAATTAAAAGGTACAAATAGGATAAAAATGAAGTATGTGAACAAGAAAATAATTAAGTAAAACAATATAGCTGAGAACTGAACGAAGAGAAACTGAATCTGGGCTGAATCTAAAATGACCAAGGAGAGAAGAAAAACGGAGATTGAAAGCCGGGTCTTTGTTGATGTCGTTGTCGGTTTGATCTCCTCCTCGGTTTTTCCCAGAAAAGCTGATGGATTTGCCTCCCTAAGTTTCTGGCCAGAACGCTCGCCCCTCTGATGGTTGGATGGACGTCGTCCTGGCTGACTTGAGTGTTACTGATAGTTTGAAGATTGTCATTGTTGACGTATTCGACACTCGCTGCTTTAAGAAGTCGCACTTTTGTTAGGGCATTTAGGAGCTCTCTTTTAGCGTTTAGGTGTTTGTCCCTCACAGGAGCTACCTGACTTAAAACTACCCTGGCTTTTGGAAATTGGGTGTTGATAGTTTTCACACAGGTGTCAAGAGTTGTGCTACATTCAGTGGGCTCCTTTGTTTTTAAATCTGTGATCCCCACATGTAAAACTACACAGTCAGGTTCAGGTGTCAGCTCTTCTTTTGATTTTTCAATTGCAATCTTACAGTCCTCGATGGTATGGATCTTTCTCGTGGCCACCTGAAAACCGTATGAAGAGCCCAGTCTTTTTCCATCCACCTTATTGAGGACTGAGTCGTGAACGATAAGGACACGGGGAAGAACATTTGATTGTGGTCTGGAACGTGTTGACGATAGCGCAGTTTTGACGTCACGGTTAGGTTTTGTGGAGACGTCTGGTCTATGTTTGACGACATTTCTCCTGCCATTTTGTGTCCTCGCCCGATCTTCCAGTTTGGGGGGTTGAGCTGCGCATTCCGCGTAGGTGGAGAATTTGTCCATCGGTGACATGGTGGTGAAGTCACCGTGGACTGCGGAATCCGTCTGGCACGCAACGGTGGTCGTAAGTTTGGTGCACTTATTGACGTCGCGCAGCTCTTTTAACGTTGTATTGTTTTCCAATAAAAGTTTTCTGTCTGAATGTAGCATGGTTGTGAGAATGTGGATTTGTTTAGACATTTCTTGAATGGTGTTGTTTAAAATGTCTATCTCCCTTACCGCCTCTTGACAGCGGCAGCCACATGATGATCTTGATTGTAGCTGTGCGATGTGTGGCTGACTCCTGGATGGTGAAAGGGTGCGACCGGAGGTCTGTTTTTTTTTATGTTCTTCGAGTTCTGGGGTCTCTGAAGGTGGTGATGTCTCTGCCCTGGTGTTGTCTGTCCCACGGGTGGTTTTCTTTACTTTTTCTTTGATGACACAACGTTTGGACCGTGTCATTTTCAGCCTAGACGATTCCTCTCTGAAAACGTTCTGTTAGAAAGCCGCCATCTTGGCGTAGGAATCTTGTGTGTCTGTGTCTGTGTGGGTTTGTGTGTGTGTGTGTGTGTTGGTTTGTGTGTGTGTGTGTGTATGTGTGTGTGTGGGGGGGGGTTGTGTGTGTGTGTGTGTGTGTGTATATATATATGTGTGTGTGTGTGTGTGTGTGTGTGAGTACGTGTATATATGTGTGTGTGCTTGTGTGTATGCGTGTGCATGCAATCATTGTATGTATGTGTGCATGGCTATGTGTATGTGCCTGTCTTATTGTGCGTGTTTTTATGTCTGTGTTCCTGTGTGTGTGCTTGCATGCATGCGTGTCAGCATATGTGCATGTGTGTGTGCATGCTGGTGCATACGTGCATTATGTTTACGTGTGTGCGTGAGTATGTAAGTTTATGTGTGCTTCTGTGTGTTTATGTGTGCACATGTGAGATTGTGTGTGCGTTCTGTGTGCGTGTGTGTGTGTGTGTGTGTGTATGTGTGTGTGTGTGTGTGTGTGTGTGTGTGTGTGTGTGTGTGTGTGTTTTGTGTGTGTGGGTTATTGTTTGTTTGTTTGTTTGTTTGTCTGTTATTTTGTTTGTTTTGTATGTGTTCATGTTCTTATATGTGTGTGTACATGCCTACGTGCGTGCGTTTGCGAGCACGCGCGCATGTGTGTGAGTGTGTATGTGTGTGTGGTTGTTTTTTTTTTCTGTGCGTGCTTATGTCCCTCTCTGTGTGTGCGCGCGCGTGGCGTGTTTCTCGCGTGTTAGTGTGCGTACATGCGTGTGTGCGTGCGTGCGTGTTTGTTTGTGTATGTGTGTGCGTGTGTGAGTGTGTGTGTGTGGGTGTGTGTGTATGTGTGTGTGTTGGTTTGTGTGTGTGTGTGTGTGTGTATGTGTGTGTGTGTGTGTGTGTGTGTGTGTGTGTGTGTGTGTGTGTGTGTGTGAGTACGTGTATATATGTGTGTGTGCTTGTGTGTATGCGTGTGAATGCAATCATTGTATGTATGTGTGCATGACAGTGTGTATGTGCCTGTCTTATTGTGCGTGTTTTTATGTCTGTGTTCCTGTGTGTGTGCTTGCATGCATGCGTGTCAGCATATTTGCATGTGTGTGTGCATGCTGGTGCATACATGCATTATGTTTACGTGTGTGCGTGAGTATGTAAGTTTATGTGTGCTTCTGTGTGTTTATGTGTGCACATGTGAGATTGTGTGTGCGTTGTGTGTCTGTGTGTGTGTATGTGTGTGTTATTGTTTGTTTGTTTGTTTGTTTGTTTTGTATGTGTTCATGTTCTTACATGTGTGTGTGCATTCCTACGTGCGTGTGTTTGCGAGCACGCGCGCATGTGTGTGTGTGTGTGTGTGTGTGTGTGTGTGTGTGTGTGTGTGTGTGTGTGTGTGTGTGTGTGTGTGTATGTATGGTTGTTGTTTTTTTCTGTGCGTGCTTATGCTCCTCTGTGTGCGCGCGCGCGCGTGGCGTGTTTCTGCGTGTTAGTGTGCGTACGTGCGTGTGTGTGTGCGTGCGTGTTTGTTTGTGTATGTGTGTGCATTGTGAGTGTGTGGGTGTGGATGTGTGTGTATGTGTGTGTGTTTTTTTTTTCTTTCTTTCTTTCTTTCTTTTCATGTTAACCAGCAGAATTTCAACAGCTTATGATTAAATAACAAGTTTATACCAAAACAGACTTCCATAGCAGAAGCAGACCACCCAGTCCCAACAGCACCCTACATGATCACAGCACAAAACATCCCCAGTCCCTTCTTACAATGTCACAGACACTGGTCAATCCATGGTCTTCACAGTCCAGCACCTCATGGCCACTTGTTGACCCCATATCTCCACCACTTACACCATCGTTCCATTACTTTCCTGTCCCACAACATCGTGAGCATATATTGAAACAGAAAGTACAAATACAGGACTGGAGCTCAATGGCAGAAGTCATGGTAATCAACACAAAATCTCCTCATGAAAAATATCAGCAAATGGCATACCATTGAGACAAGTTGAAATGTTTAATTATCTGAGAACCGTCATCTCACCAGATGGCTGATACGCATCAGAAATATCCAGCAGAATTGGCCAAGCTATAACAGCATTTCTAAAGAGTTCTTACCAACAAACGTCTATCAATGAACATCAGGAAGAAAGCTGTTTTTCCGTGTTATGTAGAACCAATACTGTTGCATGGGTGCGAGGCTTGGACAAACAACAAACAAAATCAAAACAAGATTGAGGCATCTGAAATGTGATTTCTAAGAAGAACGTTATGAGTTCAATGAACAGCGAAGAAAACAAACAAGGTAATTTTGAGAGAAGCAAACACAAAAAAGAACATTAATCAAGAAGATTAAGAAAAGACAAGTAACATTTACAGAACATTTCATGAGGCAAAATAAATTAGAGCACCTGATCATCACAGGAAAGCTGGAGGCAAAAGAGCACCAGGTAGACCCAGGGACAAAATATCAAACAGTTCTGCAGAGTGGTGGGGACAAGAAGGGTAGGAGACACACTTGCAGTGACAAAAGATAGATTCGTATGGAGGCCATGATCGCCAACGCAGCATGGCACATGATGATGATGATGATGATGATGATGATGATGATGATGATGATGATAATTTCATAGCAATGTGGATGACAATCAAGATGCTATGGCGTTCCATCTAGGAATCAGACTCCATAATGTCATAATACATCCTGGTGTCTGACAGGCCTGACAGATACAGACACCTATAGTGTTAGTCACAAAAATGGAGCAACACTGTCAATGACGCATCTGTAAAGTAGATAAGACTTGACTGCGTGGTCCTAGTCTTCCAAATGAGCCCGTAGTTCGTTCAACTCTGTGGAACTGCCAGTCAGGACAGAACAGTTCCAGAACATGTCCTTTAGACCCATGAGAGAAAAGGTGTTGTATGTGTTTTTTTATACAAAGGTTGTAGAAGTTAGGTGGCAGCTGAATGCTATCAGTGCCCTAGCTTTGTGTTCAGATATATAGTATTTTTCTTTATCACAATAATTACAGGACGTTTGTTCTACAGAAGACATGGAACCATACAGGTGCTGTAATGTCATCTCGTAAAAAGTTAGCTTCCTTCAGTCTGAATCTCCCCCAACTCACACACACACACACACACACACACACACACACACACACACACACACACACACACACACACACACACACACACACACACACACACACACACACACACAGGAGCAGGCACATTAGAAATGCTATAAACCAACTTAGGTAACCATGTCAGGAAAGGACAATTTTTGAATGGCTTGATTATGTTTTTCTTTTTACTTGAGGGATGGTGAGAGAGCAGAGAGTGTGGGGGTGGTGATGATTTTCTTCCCTCTGATACCATTTCTGTCATTGTCTACTATTTCACGGAACAAAGGTCATAAATCATCAACACAAACAACGACAGAAAGTTTTCAGTTTTCATCAGACAATAAATCTCTAGAACCATAAACGTCACAAGATGTGTGAATGGAGAGCTGTACGCTGAAAGAAAAAATAAAATAAAACAAGAAATGTCTTGTTTCCAGAACATAGTAGTACTTATAAAAGACACACAGAATCAACTGTTAGTCTGTCAGTGTTGATCTGTCAGTGTGTTCCACTTTCGTGAAAACCCCAATCTGACGGTAATGTACCAGTGATTCAAATGAGACAGAAATGTCTGTTTCTGATCATTCATATTTTATGTTAAAGTGATATACTTACATACTACAAGTATGTTCATTGCATGTATACTTCACTACATTAGAACTTTACACTGTGTGTTTCTGATCAGTTGTAAACTGTTATACTTACACAGAACAAGTCTGTTCAATGGGTGGTTAATTCACTGCTTTAGAACTTTTACACGTGTTTTACTGATCACTTGTAAACTGACATATTTACATACTATATATCTGATCGATGCATGTTTATTTAATTACTGGAGAACTGTTGTCTGAACTATGTATAAATGATGCTGCCACACCTTTGGTGTACTTAAGTTTGATTTCACTGAAAACACGCTTTGTTGTCTCTGTTGGAGAAACATAGATACAGAGATCCTCAATATTAACCACAACTACCAACATCGACAACATTAATAACAATATATAACAAAACACAAAATCATGCACACATACACAAGCACACACTACCTACAACACCAACACCAACATCACCACCACCACCACCATAGTCACAGAGATTCAAATTGTTGAACCACGCATTTTGTGAAATGATAAGAAAGTTTTAATTATTTTCACAAAGTGTTTGACTTGACCAATCATTTGAGAAACAGACGACATTTCTTTCAGTTGTTTGGCTCATCGCCTGACCATGACAAAGTCATTGAACAATTAGTTTCGTATAAAACAGTCCGTCACATCTCCGATTTTTGTGTCAAAAATAAATGATTATCAACTTCACACAGAATACTCTGTCACGTCTGTAATCTTTGTGTCAAATACAAATGATTATCACCTTCACACAGAACACTCTGTCACATCTGTAATCTTTGTGTCAAACACAAATGACTATCAACTTCACAGACAACTCTATGTCTCTTCTCTGATCTTTGTGTCAAACACAAATGATTATCACCTTCTGCCATATCTGTGATCGGTTTGTTTATGAATATTGCACAAGATAATTTTGCATATTAAGTTGAATGGTGATTATACGCGCATGCAGAAATAGTTCAGATCGTGTGCTTGCATGGATTAAGCGCTCTGCATACGTACGGTTATGATTTTCAAAAAGAAATAAAACTATTTATTGTTATTTTGTACATATTTCATCGTGGACAATTTTTGGAAAACGGAAGAAAATCCATTTCAAGTGAAGTGACCATTTCATTAAACCCAAGCTTATCATTCTTGTACAGTTTTACTCGAAGTTTGAGGCAAATGGAATAATGGGTGAATAATAGATTGTTGTTGGTGAAAATAGGTGAACAAAATACCATCACTGTCTGTTTTCAGGCTTCCCATATTGACTTCTGTCTCACAAGGAAAAGATCTAGGGTCAAATTAAAGATGCCAGAGCAATCCCAAATTACGTCATTGGCACTGATCGTGATATTGTTGTTATGGTGGACACACCAAGAAAAGTGAGATCAAGTCCCCGCCATAAAGTAAAATTAGAAAATATGATAAACACGAAGACAGTGACAGAAGAAAGTGTCAAGGCAGAAGTAATTTTAGACAAAAATCTGGCACAGCTTTGTGGGTAGTCACCACCAGAATTTTACACAAGTGTCAAAGCATGAGGCTGAGGGACGAGTCATTCAAACAAACACCATCATAGCTGATAAAGAAGGAAAGCCACTTTTTCACCCAAACAAAATCAAACAGAAATGGAAAGAATATTTCCAGGACGTGTTAAACGTGTTAAACCCAAGAGAGGAACAAGACAATGTTGCATTTTTTGAGTCAAAACAATGTGACGAAGAGGAGCCTGACGTACTCAAAGTGAAATCTGTCTGTGTGTGTGTGTGTGTGTGTGTTTGTGGGCTGTTTGTTGATTGTTATCCAGATATGTCTCCTCTTTGCTGGTGTTGTTGTTGCTGTTGTAGTAGCTGTTGTTGTTGGCCATCATGCTGTGTCGATATGGGCGTGTATGTATGAATGTATGTGTATATGTCTGTGTGCAGGCATGTGTATATATTGCATGTATTTACTGTTATTTGTTATTTTCATCTCTTACCTGTTTATTTATCTACATACTCCTTTACTTCTTATTCACTTACTTATTCACTTACTTATTCACTCACTCACTTGCTTGCTTATTTACTGCTTGCTTTACTTCCTTCTTTCCTTACTTACTTACCTATCTATGATTAATAAAATATTGTCTTGATTGTGGTGGCTGAGCACAAGAAAGGACAAGATGTTACACACAGGGATTATGTCCTTACTCTCAGATTCAGCCACCACCCACCCACATTTGCATTAGGTTTGTTGCATGGAGAGGTTCCTGGAGGTTGGCTGACTGGTTTGCTGAGATTTGAATGCACCAGCAAGTCGCGGAGATTTGTGTCTCTCTTGTAGACGATCAAAGGGCGCTGGTCAAAGGTTTCACCTGTAGTGGGACTGGATCGCAGAATGTTCCAGTTGGACAAGATGATCCTTTTTACGAGGGAAACGGAAGAAAGAAACAAAGGCAGAGCATTCATGACAAAAACAACAGAAACAAGAGAAAAAAAACACGGACGTAAATAAATACGGCAAGAAGTCAAAGAAACAAAACAAAACAAAAAGTCAACAGGAACAATAGGAACAAGTACAGGAAGAATAAGTGTAGAAGAACAAAACACATCAGCAAGAACACGATCACAACATCAACGGTTGACACAACCAGAACACCAAAGACACCAAGGAACAGGAACAAACAAAAAATCTTCAGAGAGAACAAGCACAAGACAGAAAAACATGAGAAAAAAGAACAAAAGCAATAAGAACTACAAAAGTGGCAAGAACACGAAAACCAAAACCAAAAACAAAACACGAAAGAGAACCCACCCACCCACCTACCCACGTCCCACCCCCCCCCCCCCCCCCCCCGTAAAAAAGCAAAGAAAACAGCACATAAACAAAAAATCATAAACGAAAAGAAAAACAAACCCAACAACAGAAAACAAAAACAGTACACGGTAAATGGCATATCCATAATTATTATTGTACTGTCGATAACAAAGATATCAACATGGATAAACAGATATGAAAAGAAATCAACAACAGCAAGAAAACCAGGAGAAACGGAAGAGTAAAAGGGACAAGAGGCAAAACAACAAGAAGGAAAAAAGTGATGACAATAACAACACAAACATAACAAATCGCCAAGAAAAGCACGACGAAGACTGGAACAGAAAAAAAATTAACAACAAAAAGACGAATAGCAACAAGAAAAAGATCAACAATGAAAAAGACTATAACGAAATATAGCTAGTAAGTCTCGACAGAGACAAGTCTTGATGGAGGCAGACACAAGGTCATTCATAAAGATTAGGAAAAGACGAGCAAACATTTATAGTCCATTTTATGAGTAAAGGGGAATTAGAGCACCTGGTCACAACAGGAAAGAGCACCAGGTAGACCCAGGGAGAAAATATTGGACAGACTTACAGAGTGGCTGAAGACAGAGAGGATGGAAGATGTGCTTGCAGCAACAAGGGATAGATATATATGGAGGGTCATGATCGCCAACACCCGCAGCAAATGCATAACAACTACAACACAAACAACATCAATAATAGCCGGTAAAAGAAAGTTGTCAATCCAAATACAAAGGAAAAGAAACGAAAGAAAAAAGTACCAAAAACAAGAGCAACAAGATTACGAACAGCAAAATCAAAAACAAAGAGAACTAAATATACAAGTCAAACATAAAGCAAACGAACAAAATAACAAAATCAACAACGTACACACACAAAAGATAAACGATTTACAGAAAAGAACTAGAGTGAAAGATGAAAACCCACAACAGCAAGATGTAACAACAATGTCAACAAATAGCAGAACTACTTATCATGATCACCAGTAATAACGGGAATGAAGAAAGCAATTCAGAACCCCAAAAAGACCAAAACAAACAAAACGCAAATGGGAAAATGACAGCTAAAACAGAGCAAATGAAACAAACAAAACGAAACAAAATGGAACAGAACGGAACGGACAGGAACCCAGGAATCCAGGAACCCCGGAACCAAGAAACCAAGAAACCAAGAAACCCCGAAACAAAGAAACCCTGAAACCAACACGAACGAAACCAACACGAACGAAATCAAGAACAAAATCAACAAGAACAAACTCAAGAACAAAATCAAGAACAAAACAAAAACAAAACAAAAGAACAAAACAAAAACAAAACAAAACAGAAACAAAACAAAACAGAAACAAAACAAAAGAACAAAACAGAAACAAAACAAAACAGAAACAAAACAAAACAAACAAGAACAAAACAAAAACAAGAACAAACACAAAAGAAAAACAAGAACAAAGAAAAACAAAAGAAAATCAAGTACAAAAAAATCAAAACAAAACAAAAACAAAACAAACAAAAAAAACAAAACAAAACAAAAACAAAACAAAAACAAAACAAACAAAAAAATCAAAACAAAACAAAAACAAAACAAACAAAAAAAACAAAACAAAACAAAAACAAAACAAAAACAAAACAAAACAAAACAAAAACAAAACAAAACAAAAACAAGAACAAAAGAAAAACAAAACAAAACAAAAACAAGAAACAAAACAAAAACAAGAACAAAAGAAAAACAAAACAAAACAAAACAAAAACAAAACAAAAACAAATCAAGAACAAAAGAAAAACAAAAGAAAACAAAATCAAGAACAAAAGAAAAACAAAGAAAAACAAAATCAAGAACAAAAGAAAAACAAAGAAAAAACAAAATCAAGAACAAAGAAAACAAAATCAAGAACAAAAGAAAAACAAAGAAAAACAAAATCAAGAACAAAAGAAGAACAAAATCAAGAACAAAAGAAACAACAAAATCAAGAACAAAATCAAGAACAAAAGAAAAACAAAATCAAGAACAAAGAAAAACAAGAAGAACAAAAGAAAACAAAATCAAGAACAAAAGAAAAACAAAGTCAAAACAAAATCAAGAACAAAAGAAAAACAAAATCAAGAACAAAAGAAAAACAAAAGTCAAGAACAAAATCAAGAACAAAAGAAAAACAAAATCAAGAACAAAAGAAAAACAAGTCAAAACAAAGAAAAACAAAATCAAGAACAAAATCAAGAACAAAAGAAAAACAAAAGAAAAACAAAGTCAAGAACAAAAGAAAAACAAAGTCAAGAACAAAATCAAGAACAAAGAAAAACAAAGAAAAAACAAAATCAAGAACAAAAGAAAAACAATAAGACAATCAAGAACAAAGAAAACAAAATCAAAACAAAAGAAAAACAAAATCAAAAACAAATCAAGAACAAAATCAAGAACAAAAGAAAAACAAAAGTCAAGAACAAAATCAAGAACAAAAGAAAAACAAAGTCAAGAACAAAAGAAAAACAAAGAAACAAATCAAGAACAAAAGAAAAACAAAGTCAAAAAAAAAAAAACAAGAAAGAACAAAAGAAAAACAAAATCAAGAACAAAAGCAATCAAGACAAAAGAAAAACAAATCAAGAACAAAAGAAAAACAAAATCAAGAACAAAAGAAAAACAAAGTCAAAAACAAAAGAAAAAAAGAAACAAAATCAAGAACAAAAGAAAAACAAAAGAAAAAAAATCAAGAACAAAAGAAAAACAAAATCAAGAACAAAAGAAAAACAAAATCAAGAACAAAAAAAAATCAAGAACAAAAGAAAAAAAAAGTCAAGAACAAAAGAACAAAAAAATCAAGAACAAAGAAAAACAAAAGAAAAACAAAATCAAGAACAAAAGAAAAACAAAGTCAAGAACAAAAGAAAAAACAAAGTCAAGAACAAAGAAAACAAAGTCAAGAACAAAAGAAAAACAAAGTCAAGAACAAAGAAAAACAAATCAAGAACAAAAGAAAAACAAATCAAGAACAAAAGAAAAAACAAAGTCAAGAACAAAAGAAAAACAAAGTCAAGAACAAAAGAAAAAACAAAACGAAAACAAAGAAACAAAAGGAAAACAAAGTAAGAACAAAAGAAAAACAAAGTCAAGAACAAAAGAAAAACAAGTCAAGAACAAAAGAAAAACAAAATCAAGAACAAAAGGAAAACAAAGTCAAGAACAAAAGAAAAACAAAGTCAAGAACAAAAGAAAAACAAAGTCAAAAACAAAAAAATCAAGAACAAAAGAAAACAAAGTCAAGAACAAAAGAAAAACAAAGTCAAGAACAAAAGAAAACAAAGTCAAGAACAAAAGAAAACAAAGTCAAGAACAAAAGGAAAACAAAGTCAAGAACAAAAGAAAACAAAGCAAAACAAAGAAAACAAAGAAAAACAAAATCAAGAACAAAAGAAAACACAAAATCAAGAACAAAGAAAAAAACAAAGTCAAGAACAAAAGGAAAACAAAGTCAAGAACAAAAGGAAAACAAGTCAAACAAAAGAACAAAACAAAAAACAAATCAAACAAAAGAAAAACAAAATCAAGAACAAAGAAAAACAAAATCAAGAACAAAAGAAAAACAAAGTCAAGAACAAAAGAAATCAAGAACAAACAAGAACAAGAAAAACAAAATCAAGAACAAGAAACAAAGTAAGACAAAGAAAAACAGTCAGACAATCAAGAACAAAAGAAAACAAATCAAGACAAAAACGAGAAATCCATTCAAAACACAGGAGGATCAAGATCTCCACTACAACAAATCCACAAAAGTGCAAATAACAAACGGAAAAACAAAATCCAAAGTCAACTGGAAATCAAAAAAGCAACAAGAATAGCAACAGCAAAGTCAACACGAACTGAAGAAACAAGGACAGAAATAACGAGATAAAAAGAGCAAAACCAACAGGGACAACATAGGAATAATGTCAACTAATGACAGAACTACACCACTAAAAGCATAAAAAGCGCAAATAAGAAAAACTACTGAGCAGAACAGACAGAAAGCAAAACAAACCGCAAAACGGGAGAATAAAACAAAAACTACTAAAACAACTACAGTCCCAAACAGAAACCCAAATCAAATCAAAAAGTAAAGAAGTCAACTGCTAGTCACCAAGAAAAGCACAAAGAAAAAGAGTGAAAGGGAACAATATCAAGAACAAGAAGTACATCAAAAAGAAAAAAAATTGTCAACAAAAACAGGATCAAGATTGAAAAGAAAAAAAGACGGAACGAACATCACAAGGAATCCAAATCAAAAGCAACAACAAGGTTGTAAAAGAACCCACACAGCTTTAACAGTATTAAGAAAGCGAGCAACAAAACGGAAAAAATGAATATAAAACAAAAAGCAAACACAAAACCAGAGAAAGGGGAAAGAATGTGCCACAGGGATCTGTTCTGGGCCTCCTACTTTTCATTCTCTACACCTATCCTGTCTCCTCTATTGTCCAAGAACACCTACTTCAGCATCATTCTTTCTCGGATGACAATCAGCTGTAACTCTCTGGGCCTCTCCCTGACCTTCCCCTCATGATCCAAAACACCCAATCTTGTGTAGCCGACCTGAAGGATTGGATGACTGAAAACAAACTGAAATTGAATGAAGAGAAATCCGAATTGATCTTGATCACCCCACCCAAACTCCAAAATCACCCCTCTCTTCCAACCTCCATCACACTTGTTGACTCGTCTATCACTCTCTCCTATTCTGCCCGTAACCTTGGTGTAACTCTTGACCAAACCCTGTCCTTCCATCTGCATGTTAGCAACGTTTGTCGGACTTGTTTTCTTGAACTCCGCCGAATTGCTTCTATCCGCCATCTCCTCTCAGAAGACACGACAAAGACTCTTGTCTGTGCACTTGTTCTATCTCGTCTTGATTACTGTAATGCTCTTTTGTCTGGTTCCCCCTCTCACCTCATTAACAAACTTCAGAAAGTTCAAAATCATGCTGCCCGTCTCATCTTCCGCTCTTCAAAATTTAACCATGTTACGCCATTGCTCTGTTCTCTTCACTGGCTCCCGGTTCAGCAAAGAATATCCTACAAGATTGCCTGTCTCTGCTTCAAATCTATTGAGTCTTCCTGTCCTGAGTATCTCGCCCATC
>JAPXFY010000034.1:444224-449224 GCA_030674185.1 Monoplex corrugatus
GCATGCGTGCGCGTGGACAGGTGTGGGTGCGTGTGCATGTGTGCATGTGTGCGTGTGCATGCGTGTGTGTGTGCACGTGTGTGCGTGTGAGGATATGCATATGTGTGCGTGTGGCGTGTGTGCGTGTGTGAGAGTGTTGTTGATAGGTGTGTGTGCGAGCGCGTTCGTGTATGTGTCCATGTGTGTATTCGTTTGTACTTGAATGCCTGTATGTGTGCGTTTGTGTGTACACCTGTACAGATGCATGTGTGTGTGTGTGTGTGTGTGTGTGTGTGTGTGTGTGTGTGTGTGTGTGTGTGTGTGTGTGTGTGTGTGTGTGATACCAAATAGAAATTTTCTTGAACAGATACTGAGCCACAGTGCAGTATAATGCATCCATACATAGCTTTCACCTGTGTAACCACTAGGGAGAAGAGTGGCAGAATGGTTCAGACGTTCACCTGCCAATAACTAAACTGGAGGTTCCAGGGTTCGCTCCCCGTAGAGGCCTTGACTTTTCTCCTCAGTTTAACCAGAAAATCGAAATGAACGTCTAGTCCGTCGGAATGGGATGAAAAGCGAGTCAGACCCGTGTGCCTTCTGGCTGCCCACGCTAAAGATCGCACGGCAGTTGAAAACCGTGAAGAGCAGGGCATTGCCCGACTGCCTTGGTATAAAACAATGAAGAGATAGGTTGATTTCCCAGGTCCCACCCCTTGAAGACCAGTTAGCCTTCTTGTCTTACTATATAACCACTGACCTCAATGGACGAAGGCCATCCTGGGTTGATGTAGATGACCGTGTAGACATTTGTGACCTGCCAGCACGAAATCGGTCTTAACTCGCATTTTGGACATTTTGAGATATACATATCACTGGAAAGTGTACATTCTGCTGATTATTTTGGTACTTGAATAAAGCTTGTACTCAAAAAAATGTAGAAGTTATGTATGTTTAAAGTCATTAACATGTACCGACATTTTGAGAAAATGGCCTCTAAAGTTTTTGTGTGCTCTCCTACACATTTTCCTTAAATGTCTTTATTTGGTGGCTTTGACCCAGTTTGTTTCTAATTTTAGCTGTCATTATCTGAAAGGTGCACCAAAGAGCTTTCTGTCAGTATGTTACATGTGCGGGTACAGGTTACGGTTCATAATAAGAGACAAAAATAGGTACTTTTGGTAGGAAATTGCGTTCTTTCTGCTGCGGTCGGTGCATTAAAATACCATTTTAAATTGATTAATAATATTTTTTTCAAGAAAAAAATTCTGTGGGGATAGATTATAGTCTGTCAAAACATCCCAGATAGACCCTCAGTCACCTTTTCAGCTCCTAGTGCTGTTCGATTGACTGCGAGTAAAGACTGCAATGGTGGTGGGAGGTCACATTTGTGTTATATTGCATGGTACTTTTGACTTCAGTCCTCTGGGTTTTCTCTAGGGTTTACCCTGTCCTCAGCTCATGGCCAAAAGCTGACCCTGTAAGCACACGTGGCTGTAGAAGGCTCTTGTCCACCTGATGGTTTTGTCAAAGGATATGTATTGTGTTTTCCATGTGCCACCCTGCTTCATGATGACAGAATCCATTGCCTGTCGGTCTGAGTTGACTTATTCGTCCAGGCAAGCCTGGCTTACTTTACAGCTAGTCTCCATATCTGAAGGGCCATCCCTCATCCACTACCTGCGACTCACTTGGCTGGGGATGGTCATTAACTACCTAGTTGTTTAACCTTTTAACTCCCGCTGGCTATCCACCAACTGGAAAAACTTAACCCTTTGACAACCCTTTGACAACCCTTATGTATGCATGTGCGTACGTATGTATGTATGTATGTATGTATGTATGTATACGCTTAGATTTATGTATGTATGTATGTATGCATGTATACGCTCAGCTTAGATTTATGTATGTAAGTATGTAAGCATGTATGTATGCATGTATACGCTCATATGTATGTAGGTATGTATGCATGTCTACGCTCAGCGCTTAGATTTGATTTTGTCAAGATTTTGCGCTATATAAATAAAATATATTATTATTATTATTATAACCCTTTGACTCCCTCACCCTGTCCCCCCAGTTTCCTGCAGGAAGCTGGTGGACAGAGTGAAGGAGTCAAAGGGTTAAGTTTTTGCTTTGTTAGCATGGTTGACTATGCAGAATGCTGGTGGATAGGGTGCAGGAGTCAAACGGTTAAGCATCATCTGGCATGACTAGTATTTTGGCGGCCCCTCTGACATTTAAAATGCAAAAGGTTTAAGTTTGAAAAGTACACCGAAACCCCTAAGACTTTCATTGACAGATCTGTTTCAAATTTTGGCCGATTCATGTATAATCAGACAGGTCAGCATTCAGGTCTCGTACTCTGAAGATCCATGCATGTTTAAACTAATTTTAACCCCACCTCCCTCCCTGCTCTCTGATGAAAGTGTTACATCCACTGCAACATCCTCTGAACTTCTCGATGTAAATTTTAGTCAGATGAAAGATAGACAGACAGACAGACAGACAGACAGACAGATAGATAGATAGATAGGGAGACAGACATACAGCCAGACAGATGAGATAGATAGATAGATAGATAGATAGGGAGACAGACATACAGCCAGACAGATGAGATAGATAGACAGACAGATAGATAGATAGATAGATAGATAGATAGATAGATAGACAGACAGACAGACAGACGGATGGATGGATAGGTTGATTGATGGATAATGTTACTGGTCCATCTAAGATTTTAGCCATTCTTAAATGGGAAAACATACTAAAGATGATGATCATAATGATGATGATAATGATGACGACAGCGATGACGATGATAATGATAATGATGATGGTAATGATGATAAATCTTTAGCAAATTAGAGCATTTTTTCTTATAAGAAATAATATTGCTGTTGTTATTGAGAGGAGATTGGGGTTTTTATTGTTTGTTGTTGTTGTTTTTATTTGAACAAGAATAATCATACCGTTTTCTTTTCTTTTCAGATCTGTTCTTGTACACAGTGGCCATAAGCGTTTCCTTCTTGGTGGTGTATTATACTGTGACCATGCATTACAAAACGGGATTTTCAAACTTGGCGCACCAGATACACCTTAGGCGCTCAGCGATCCAAAGGCAGCCGTCACCAAAGGTATTTCAGCCTCCAACTCTCATGAACCCCGCATCAGATGGCAATCACTTTCTTTTCAACAAACTTATTTCTCCCCACCACCAAAGACATCCCCGTTTCAGTGTGGTAAAACTGTACAAAGGCTTCAACAAGGCCAAGTATTTCCCCAGTGTTCATTCCACGTCTTCCACACATGTCCCAAACTCGACAATTTCATTTGAACGACAGGAATATCCAGCATCCGTAGCGGAAAAGATAAAACCCTTCCAAATAACTGGGCAGAACATGCTGCAGTACCCTGCCACAGAAACCAAACATTTTGGAAATCATATATCAAAAAATATCAAACAAAACCAGAGTATTCATTCACTAATAGATCCTCACAAACGTTACCTCAAACGTGGCTTCACAGGGCGGTTAGGCAACGTTCTTTTCGAATTTGCTTCAGCCTTTTGCATCGCGAAGCTGAACAACCTGACGTTGATCCTTAAGGATGTAAAAGAGTTGCAGAATTTCCGTTACCAAGGAATAAGAGTCCCGAAGAACTTATGGAGCCAGCTGTCTCTATCTCCCATCACAACACACTGGCCAGGTAGTTGTTGCGGATTTAATCCACACTTGATGACTCTAAAGCCTGCCAATTATAACCACGCTCTGATAACTTACTTCCAGTCCTGGAAATTCTTTGAACCTTGCAAGACAGAAGTGAAACGTGCTATTGCCTTCAGCGATGCTGTCATCGGCAGAGCTCTAAGCATCATGGCGGTTCTCAGAAACAAACTGCCACATCGGACATTAGTAGGAGTGCACGTGCGAATGGAAGACTATCTCAAACCTCTGTCCAAGTTCAATGGCAAAAGAGTCGCCCCTCCCGCCTTCTACCATCGTGCAATGACATACTTTCGATCCCAGTTCCATGACGTCAGTTTCATCGTGATTACGTCAAACCCCAAATGGTTTAGAAATAACGTCACTTCCGCATCAGACGTCATGATGTTGCCTCGTTCTGATTCCCCAGAAGTAGATATGGAGGTGCTGTCACGTATGGATCATATTATCTTCAGTGTGGGTACATTCGGGTGGTGGGCTGCTTACAAAAATAACGGCACTGTTATCTGTTTCAAGGATTTTTATGTACCTGGTTCCAGATATGGTCGACAATTCTGGAACAATGGCATGGATTATTTCTACCCGGGATGGATTCTAATGTAAAAACAAACAAACAAACAAAAAAACAAACAAACAAAAACAAAAAAAAGTACAAAAGTTAACATTTTGTATATCTATGAATTCCAGATTTTCTTTGATCTGTGATTGTTTTTATTTTCTCAAAGCATGAGACATTGTTATAACATAAGAGAAAACACATGTTGCCATGGATGGAATGGAAATTCCAATTTGACAATAATAGTGCTGAATTCATTCTTTCTAGATAACCAAAGCATTACCCTATTACAACACAGCCCATACAGCACCACTGGCTCCCTCTTAACTGCAGGGTCTTGTACATAATTGCCATACCTATACCTGCCCTGTGTTTCACCAAGCTTTAGTGTCAGCGTCCTGTATATAATTGCCATGTCTGCCATATATTTTATCAAACTTCACTGCCAGCGTCCTGCATATAATTGCCATGTCTGCCATATGTTTTATCAAACTTCACTGCCAGCGTCCTGTATATAATTGCCATGTCTGCCATATGTTTTATCAAACTTCACTGCCAGTGTCCTGTATATAATTGCCATGCCTGCCTTATGTTTCACCAAGCTTCACTGCTTCCTTGTTAACTTCAGCATCCAGTATATAATTGCCATGCCTGCCTTATGTTTCACCAAGCTTCACTGGTTCCTTGTTAACTTCAGCATCCAGTATATAATTGCCATGTCTGCCCTATGTTTCACCAAG
>JAPXFY010000034.1:454224-456724 GCA_030674185.1 Monoplex corrugatus
GTCTGGTCTCATGCCTGTCTTGCTGATGACATCTGGGTAATTTCTCCACTCTGGGAGGTCTGCTGTACACTCCCAGTCGACTGCTCCATCCAGAAGACCCTTTGGCAATGTGCTGGTTGTCGTAGCACTTTCGGGCCAGACCTGTTTCCCTCCTGCTTTGTAGAACGTTGTCATAGCAATTGGTGCGTTTGGGGTCATGGTTTTTTCGCTAACCACATCTGTGTTCACTTTCAGAACTTGGTTGTGCCTCCATGTATACCTTCCTTGGGCTAGCGCTACTTTGCAAGAGCTTAGGACATGTTCCACTGTTTGTTTCTTCTGACAGAGCGGACATGCTGGGTCGTCTGATTTCCCCCATTTCACTAAGTTTGCATTCGAGGGGAGCAGGTCATATACAGATCTGAGGAGGAAGCTTATCCTTAGAGGAGCCATGTGCCACATATCGTTCCAGCTGAGACTTCTTTGGAGTGCACTGTCCCATGTTGTCCATTGCCCCTGTTGACCTTGCTGGACTGCCTTCTGCACTCTTTTGACATCTTCTTCTTCCTTCAACTCCTGTATGATCATGTCTCTTTTTTCCTTCCCTTTGGCTTTGGACCACCACTGCATTTTTGTTGCTCCCAGTCCCTGTCTGTTGGTTTGCGTGTGTCCAATTATTTCTTTGATGCTGAGGTTTCTCTTGGCATTGTTTACAGCCTCTTGGACTTTCCACTTTCTGCCAGTTCTCAGCTTTGGATGAACTGATCTCACGATATTGTCTTCCGATTCCTCCAGCATGCTCAACAGTCTTGCTTTTCCAACTTTGTATTCCTCCACTATGGATTTAAGAGGTAGCTTCAGCATTGCTTGACGACAGTAGAATGCAACATCAGTGAGACCAGGTGGGACACCGAGCCATTTTCTTGTGTATTTGTTGATTTTGGCTTCCATTGCTTCGACTGTGCTGGTGCAAATGTCATAGATTAGCAGTGGCCACAGCAGCTTTGGTATCAGCATGAACTGTAGACACCAGACTTTGTATTTGCCTGGCAGTCCGCAGTTATCTATTTTCTTCAGGCCTTCTTCTGCTGTTTGCTTGGTTTCACATCCCCTTTGTGTGTCTTTCAGGGAGTCATCATACCATCTTCCGAGACTTTTTACTGGCTCTTCTGTGACAGTGGGGATGGCTTGGTTGGCTACCATGAATTTGACTGAATCTGCCACTTTTCCTTTTCGCAGTGAGAGACTTCGGGATTTCTTAGGTTTGAACCTCATTCTTGAAGAGGCCACCAGCTCATCCAGCTGCTTTAAGATTCGGTGTGTCTCTTCCTCATCCGTGGACAAGACTGTTGTGTCATCCATGAAAGCTTTCAGAGGAGGCATCTGGTATCCATCTCCCAGATTCACTGGACCTGAACTCTTCATTGCAGCTTTCAAGATGACTTCCATTGCCAACACGAACAGTATGGGAGAGATTGCACAGCCCATTGCAATGCCCACCTCTAGGTCTATCCAGTCCGTGGTGTATTCTTTGGTAGAGAACCGCATTGAGAACCCTTGGAAATACTTCCTCAGCATTGTTCGGATGTTTTCTGGGATGTGATACATTTCAAGAGCCAGCTGGATCATATCGTGTGGAACTGATCCATATGCATTCGCCAGATCAAGCCAAACTACGTCAATGTCTCTCTTCTCTGTTCTTGCTTTTTGGATGGCATCCCAAATCAACGTGGCATGTTCCAAGCATCCAGGCATTCCTGGTATGCCTCCCTTTTGGACTGACATATCCACATACTTGTTTTCAGTCAGGTATTTTGTCAATCTTGCTGCCATAACAGAGAAGAAGATTTTCCCCTCGACGTTCAGAAGTGATATTGGCCTGAACTGATTGATGCTGCTGGAGTTCTGCTCCTTCGGAATGTACACTCCTTCAGCTCTCATCCATTGGTCGCTGATCTTCTGGTTCCTCCATGCTGATCGAATCATCTTGTGGAGCCACTCGAGCACTTTTGGGCATTTCTTGTAGAGCAGGTATGGTATTCCGTTTGGTCCAGGTGCTGACTTGGCTCTGGCTTTCTTTACTACGTTCTTCACTTCATCCAGTGTTGGTGGTTTGTTATTGAATTTTCCTTCTGGCGCTGCAGGCCAAACCAGATTCTGGATTTCAAGTGGTGCCTCGCGCTGAGAATCGGAATATGTTTCCCTGAGATGCTGCTCTAGGGTTTCCTTGCCCACTGTGAGAGTCCCTGATTTGGGTTGTTCAAACAGCTTTCTTGCAAAGTCAAAGGGATCTTTGAAGAAACGATCTTGAGTCTTCTTCTTTTTGCTCTTTCTTCGCCTTGCTGATTCCACTTTGCTGAGAGCATTGTGTTTGGCCTTCAGATCTTTCCAGAGTTCCAGGAGCCCTTGCTTCTCGAATTCTGAGGCAGTTTTCATTCGCTTTTTAAGCTTCCTTTTCTCCCTCCGGATGCTCTCCATCTGTTGTTGTCTTCTGGATTTCTGGGGAGGCGCTTTTGTCTTT
>JAPXFY010000034.1:461724-464224 GCA_030674185.1 Monoplex corrugatus
AATAAATGAAATAAAATGAAATGAAATAAAATGAAATAAAAAAATGAAATAAAATAAACCAAAATATAAAAAGAAAAAAAAACCGATGTCTGTGCCCATCTCCTCTGCAAAGCAGCTTTACCTTCCATGACCTGGAACAGGGTCAGGTGCCCATTCATAGCTGGGTGGACGTGGAAGCTGCGTCACAAAAGTTCATGGGATTGACAGGTCAGGAGGAGTGCGTGTATGACTCGTAGACATGTGGCTGTGGTATCATTAACTTTATAAAATCCAGGTTGAACCAGAAGAACAAGAAAACCAATGTAAGCGCGTATCCAACGAGACAAAACAAAACAAAACAAGCGCAAATTTTCGGCCAACTAGCCTTTGTCAAGCGCGAACGCACGGTCACAAACAGATCACAGACACCAAACAATGGATAATAAAAACGGGACTAAAAACTTCCTGCCGCCTCGTCCAGTGGGTAAGAAATGGAAGGTTGGTTTAGATAATATTTTCTTTCATTTTTTTTTTTTCTTTTACGGTAAATTCCAGATTTACCTGGTGTGAAATGGGTCATATGAGTAGACTTCTCTCTCTCTTCTCTGTCTCTGTCTCTCTCTCTCTCTCTCTCTCTCTCTCTCTCTGTCTCTCTCTCTCTCTCTCTCTTCCTTCTGTTTGTTCTGTCATGTCATTGTATAGATCCAGTTTGTGCTTCTGCCATCTTTACCGTTGTCTCATTGTCATTGTCTTGTCATTGTCTCTTGTCTCTTTCTGTCCTGTCTCTCTCTCTCTTTGTCTCTCTGTCTCTCTCTCTCTCTTTCTGTCTCTCCTTGTCTCTTGTCCTCTCTCTCTCTCTCTTCTTGTCTCTCTCTCCTTCTCTCTCTTCTGTCTCTGTCTGTCTGTCTGTCTTCTCTCTTGTGTCTCACTCTCTCTTGTCTCTCTCTCTGTGTTTTCTCTGTCTCTGTCTCTGTCCTCTCTCTTTCTCTCTGTCTCTCTGTCTGTGTACTCTCTCTCTCTTTCTCTCTCTCTGTGTCTTCTGTGTGTGTGTTTGTGTGTGTGTCTCTGTCTCTCTCTGCTCTCTCTGTCTTGTCTGTGTCTCATCTCTCTCTCTCTTTCTCTCTTTCTCTGTTTTCTCTGTTCTCTTCTTCTCTGTCTCTCTCTCTTTCTGTCTTTTGTCAGTTTCTGTCTCTCTATCTGTTTTTATGTCTATCTGTCTGTCTCTGTCTCTCTCTCTTTGAGCGAGTGTGTGTTGTGTGTTGTGTGAGGAGGTGTGAGAGGAGGAGAGAGAGAGAGAGAGAGAGAAAAGAACAAATACACAGACACAAAGACAAACACACAGACGATACACAGACACACAGACGAACACACAGACGCCTCTCTACAGTCGACATGAACCAACCTCCCTTCTTTTACAGTGAGATTGAAAAGCAGGTTTTGTTTTCACATAACTCTGAAGTTTGATTGGCAGGTAGGCTGACTGAAAATTAGTTATTTAACTAATTAATTATTTGGGTAATTAGTTAATCAGTCCGTTGGTTGGTTTATTGGTTAGTTGGTTCGCTAGTGAGTTAATTCCTTACTTTGTTAGCTTGTTTGTTTGTTGGCTGGTTGATTAGTTAAGTCACTCATTTTACCAACAAATGCCATCAATTGACATCAAGAAGAGAGTTCTTGAATGTTATATAGAACCAATACTGTTGTACGGATGCGAGGCGTGGACAGTCAACAAGCAAAGCCAGAACAAGATTGAGGCAGCCGAGATGTGGTTTCTAAGAAGAATGTTGAGAGTTCCATGGACAGCAAAGAAAACAAACGAGTCAGTTTTGATGGAGGCAGACACAAATAGGTCACTCATAAGGAAGATTAGGAAAAGACAGGCAACATTTATAGGCGTTTTATGAGGAAGGGGGATTTGGAGCACTCGGTCACAACGGGGAAGCTGGAGGGAAAGAGAGCACCAGGTAGACCCAGGGAGAGAATGCTGGACGGACTTGCAGAGTGGCTGGGGACGAGAAGGGTGGGGGAGATGCTAGGGGCAACGAGAGATAGAGACAGATGGAGGTCCATGATCGCCAACACCATGCGCAGGGCACCTGATGATGATGATGATGATGATGATGATGATGATGATGATGATGATGATGATGATGATGATGATGATGATGATGATGATTCTTTCTTTCCTTATTCAGCTAGTCAGCCATTTGAATATTTTTCAATTTATGTAGTATGTTCGTGGGATATTCGCTCAGATGGTTATACGTTTTTGGTTCTATAAAGGCCAAGCTCTACCAGAAACAAGAGACAGTAAACCAAAGATTATTATGTTACGAAAATATTGATAACACATTCGACCATGGTAAACCCGGGTGCTAAAAACCAGTCTTAAAATATTATGTTAGGTAAATATGACGGCCTGCACAGAAAACAAAATGATAACAACAGCTGGTAGGGAGATAAACAAACACTGGTCTTTCAAGTTTATCGATTTTGTTTTACATTGCATGGAGGTTGGCTT
>JAPXFY010000034.1:469224-474224 GCA_030674185.1 Monoplex corrugatus
GAGAATTAAACCAGAGATCATTCTGAGGTATTGGATCAGTGTAGATTGAGTTGCTATCTTCCATTTCTCTGTGATGTTTGCAGTCTGGAGATAAACCTTCAACTTTACTGTTTTTAGCAAATAAGTCCACAAAGGTTTCTGCTTTGTCCATGTCTGAAGGAAATGTGTTACATGTTTCTATCATTATCGGACACCTAGGTAAGTTGGTTCCATTCTTCATTTGATTCATTTTCGTCCAGACTTTATGGAAATCTTTGAAATCTGAAATTTCTTTTGTGCAGAATGATGCCCAATAATCTTTCTTTGCTTCAGCGATGATTTTGTTACATTGGATGTTAGCTTTTTTCATTTCCACATGATCTTCAGGTTTCCGGCTTTTGATGTAGATTTTGAATTTCTCCCTTTTATATTGAACTGCTTTCTCACATGCCTGTGTCCACCAAAAATTACCCAATCGATTATTCGATCTAGAAGTTTTGAGTTTCGGAATTGATACGTCTGCAGCAGCTAGAATTGACTCTTGGAATTTAGAAAACATAATGTCTGCATTTTCACTTTCATAATGTCTGTAATCCTGATTAGCAAGAGCAGTTCGAAATAAGGACCAGTCTGCACGCTTGTAATTATATTTTGGAATAATATCAGGAGAGCTGTCTTTCATCCTGATGTTTTTGTCAGTTATGGTTATGATGATAGGTAGGTGATCGCTTCCCAAAGTGTCTCTGTGAGTTTCCCAGGTACAGGATGGTGCTAATTCTGGTGATATCAGAGACAAATCGATGGCTGTCGCCCTGTGTTTGGAGACATCAGAGATCCTAGTGACACTACCATCATTTAGAAGGTAAAGCGAACTATCAACGATATTTTCTACCAAACGATTGCTCGTAACAGTAGAACAGTTCTTTTCCCAAAATGGGGAGTGGGAATTAAAGTCTCCACCTATTAGCCATTTACCACGCTGCTGATCTTGGATCGTGCGCAGCCATTCTGTGTTGTGGTCATTTGGACCTGTTGGCAGGTAGACTGACAAAACGTTGATGTTTAAAGAATTGCTTAATTGGACAGTGGCAGCACAAGCGTGCAAATCGTCGCTTGATTTCAAAACCGGGGAAGTGAGTAAGCAGTATTGTAACTCTTTGAGTATGTATATCGCGGTGGATACCTTCTTTCCGTGATTCCCACATTCATAGACTGGAGGATAGTAATAATTGGGAAGCTTGGTTGCAACAACATTCATCGACTGCAGAATCAAAACTTCACATCTATTTGATGTCAGGAAATGCTCCAAGTATGCCGAATTGGTGGAAAGGGATCTACAATTCCATTGCAAAAACTTGACTTGGATTGTTGACGCATTATTGATACTGGTTTATCTCCAACTTTCTATTGACTGTTATTTATGGTCGATAATAATGAATACTTTGATTTTGTGCGTACAGGAGAGATGGACAGAAAGAAAATTACGCAATTACTTAGACTACGAAGTAAAGATAACAAAATTGTAGCAAAACGATGAAAAGAAAATTACACAGTCAACGTAGAAATAACTTATTGAAGAGATATTAGATTACAATGGATAACAAATAACCAATAAACAAAATAATAGCATACACGTCTTCAAATGAACAGAGTGTATAGTCTGAGTCTTGATAGTCGGACTAAAACCTAGTTATTGTATACTTTCAGCAGAAGAAATGTCAGAGATGACGAGGAAAAAGTCCTGTGACATGAACGTCAAGAATTGTATATATAATACTGTTATATCAAAACATTATATGGTCACCATGGTACGTAGTTGTCGAAAAGGTGGTACCGTTCTCTGGAGAATCTGGAAGGGTGTAGCTGTGCTGATCTTGATCTTGCTGTTCTCCTTGGAGTCTCCCAAAACAGGTCTCGAATGTGTCTTCCAAGATTTCCTGCAATGATGCTACTTCCTCTGGTGGTGGGGTGAATGTCATCTTTTAGAAATTGTTGAGTGGTACGAAGGTTCTCATGTGATACAAAAGAAATATTTTTCATATCAACAAGTTCAGCAGATAGTAAAGCGTTGAACAGATTTCGTTGAACCTCCATTCGTGCCTGCCGTACAGGGGCAACCTTACTAACGACTAATTTTGAATTAGGATGTTCTTGTGCTATTTGTTTTATGCCTGAAGCGAGATGTTTAGTTGTTGCAGGGAGATCTTTGCTATTCAAATCATGCACGCCACAGTGAAAAACAATACAGTCTGCAGTATCGTCACATTTGGAAAGGGCCATGTCTAATGAGCTTTGAATGTCATGAGGGGTGGTCACAGGGCACGAGTCTCCTTCGAAGCCGTAAGATCGTCCCAGTCTTCTCGAGTTGACACCCCTCAACACAGAGTCGTGGACAGTGATAACATACGGAAGATCATGGTGCTTTTTATCTTGTTTTGGAATAGACCTATTTTCAGAGCGTGATGCTGTATGGTTCGGATGTAAAATGACGTCTTTAGCTTGTGTGACGTCATGACGTTGTTCTTTCTTGTTTTTTCTTTTCTTTTCAGGCATTTTTGCTGCTTGTTGATTTGTTTTGCTGCTGGGTTTTGGTGCCTTGATGTTTCGAGCCTGTTTGTCGTCCTGCTTGCTGGTGTGGTTTTGTTTCAGTACGTCTGGATATGTGGGATGTGTGTCATGTAGATCCGTCTGTGTGTGACAGTTACGGGTTGGCATGGTGACGTTCTCTTTTTGCTGGGTGGTAAGTAGTGCAAGGACAGTCTTTTCCAAAGAATTGACTTGGTCCCCCAGAGCCAGTATAATATTTTTGAGTTCTGACGTACTTACGCAGTCCGCCGTGCTGGAAAGAGGCGCTGTGCAGGTTGTCCCACTCTGCGTGTCGTGGAAGCCGTGGACAGTGAACCAGATGTAGAGTCAGACTCGGCCACTGTCGATTGCGGGTCCTTTTCTGTATCTGCTCCCGTGTCGCTCGCCGATAGCCTCTCTCCATCAGCCTTGCCCTCTGATGCGTCTTCTTTTTTCTTTTGGGCAAGGCGGCCTCTTCTCGTTCTTGTCATATTAGGCCTTTTTAAAACGTTTTCTCCGACAGCTGAAAATCTTTACTTAGGTGTCTCCGCCATCTTGAATCGTCGTGAGTGTCTGTGTATGTGTGTGTGTGTGTGTGTGTGTGTGTGTGTGTGTGTGTGAGTGGTGTCTGAGTATGTGTGTTTGTATGTGTGTGTGTGTGTGTGTGCGTGCGTGCGTGTGAGTGTGTGTGTATGTGTGTGTGTGTGCTTGCGTGCGTGCGTGCGTGTGAGTGAGTGTCTGTGTGTGTGTGTGTGTGTGTGTGTGTGTGTGTGTGTGAGAGTATGTGTTTGTGTGAGTGTATGTGTGTGTTTGTGTGTGTGTGTGTTTGTGTGTGTTTGCGTGTGTGTGTGCGTGCGTGTGTGTGTGTATGTGTGTGTGAGTAGTGTGTGTGTGTGTTGTGTGTGTGTGTTTGTGTATGTGCGTATGTGTGTGTGTTGTGCGTGCGTGTGTGTATGTGTGTGTGCTTGCGTGCGTGCGTGCGTGTGAATGAGTGTCTATGTGTGTACATGTGTGTGTTTGTGCGAGTGTGCTTGCGTGCGTGCGCGCCTGTGTGTGCACGTATGTGTGAGTGTATGTGTCTGTGTGTGTGTGTGTGTGTGTGTATGTGTCTGTGTGTGTGTGTGGAGTGTCTGAGTATGTGTGTTTGTGTGTGTGTGTGTGTGTGTGTCGTTGCGTGCGTGTGTATGTGTGTGTGTGTGCTTGCGTGCGTGCGTGCGTGTGAGTGAGTGTCTGTGTGTGTGCATGTGTGTGTGTGTTTGCGCGTGTATGCTTGCGTGCATGAGTGATTGTGTGTGCATGTATGTGTGTGTTGTATGTGTGTAGTGTGTGTGTGTGTGTGTGTATGTGTGTGTGTGCATGTATGTGTGTATGTGTGTGTGTATGTGAGTGTGTCTGTGTGTGTGTCTGTGTGTGTGTGTGTGTGTGTGTGTGACACAGAGAAAGATACGTGTATATATTCATATACCAGCATGCTACCTGGCCAGACAGGGGCCTTTCAGACTGACAATGATGGGAATGATCGATAAGTATCTTTCACAGCAACTCTTTCATCGATCTGCTGTCAAAATGTCCTGCTTTCTCACGTCTGCCATCCCTCACGTTCCCCTCGCCATTTTCTTGTGATTATACACACAGCTGTCGTGACCGTCGTGCATACAGAAACTTTCAAACGGGTGGCCTTACGAAAAAGTTAGAGCAAGCGAGCAAGCAAGCAAGAGAGAGAGAGACAGAGACAGACAGACAGACTGACAGACTGATAGACAGTCAGAGAGAGACAATGACAGATAGATAAATAAATAGATAGATAGACAAATAGATAGATAGATAAATAGATAGAGAATGATAGATAGAGAATGATAGATAAGATAGATAGTGATATAGATAGATAGATAGACATACAGATAGATAAATAGATAGACAGGCAGACAGATAGATAGATAGATAGATAGACAGATAGATAGATAGATAATAGATAGAGAGACAGACAGATAGATAGATAGCCAGATAGACAGATAGATAGATAGACAGACAGATAGATAGATAGATAGATAGAGAATGATAGATAGATAGATAGAAATATGAAGATAGATAGATAGATAGAATGATAGATAGATAGAGAATGATAGATAGATAGATAGACAGATAGATAGAGATGATAGACAGATAGATAGATAGATCGAGAATGATAGATAGATAGATAGAGAATGATAGATAGATAGATAGATAGAGAATGATAGATAGATAGATAGATGAATGATAGATAGATAGATAGATAGATAGATAGATAGATAGATAGATAGAGAGATGATAGATAGAAATAGATAGATAGATATAGTAGAGAGTATAGATAGAGAAAGAATGTTAGATAGATAGACAGACAGACAGATATATAGATAGATAGATAGATAGACAGACAGACAGTGATAGATAGATAGATAGATAGATAGACAGATAGA
>JAPXFY010000034.1:476724-486724 GCA_030674185.1 Monoplex corrugatus
ATCGAACTGAATGTCTAGTCCTTTGGAAGGGGAACGAAAAACGAGTCGGACCCGTGTGCCTTCTGATTGCGCACGTTAAAGATCCCATGGTAGTTGAAAATCGTGAAGAGCAGGGCATTGCCCGGCTGCCTTGATATAAAACATTGGAGAGATAGGTTGATTTCCCAGGTCCCACCCCTTGAAGACCAATTAGCCTTCTTGCCTTCCTGAAATCTAGGTTAAAAATGTGAATATGAAATATGAATTTGAATCGAGAGAGAGGGTGGGCGCAGCCTTCGTGTTACTGGCCCTGGGGAAAAGTTGAGGTCTCTGCCACCTCACTTCCCCTACGACCACAGGATTATGGAACTATCTAGGTAGGACCTCAGGACCTGGCCAGTTCGTGGGTTTATGTACAGGCTTGAGACTTGTGCCATGATCATTCTGGATCTTCTCCATCTCATGGCACCTGTGACGTTAGGGCACATGGAATTCATTCCGATTGCAGAGACGTCATCTTGAGAAATTGAAATTGAAATTGAAAACTGATTTATAGTACTCTTCCGTGGTGGTCTATCTTTGGCTCTGTGCAGATATGTAGATAAGCAAGGACCGGTTTGTACATGGCTTCTACCTGATAACTTGTACTGTCAGAAAATAAAATGTCATTGTCATTGTACATGTCATTGTCCTTGTCGTTGTTATTATTGTCTTGTTGGTTTTACTGTTATTGTTATTGTCATTGTTCTTGTCATTGTTACTGTCATTATTGCTATTGTCAGTTTTACTGTCATTGTCATTATGATTGTTCTTGTCCTTGTCATTGTTGTTGGCATTGTCCTTGTCATTGTTGTTGGCATTGTTATTGTCCTTGTCATTGTTATTTTCAGTGTTATTATCATTATTATATATTGTTATTGTCATTTTCATTATTACTGTCATTGTCATTGCTATTGTTATTGTACTTGTCCTCGTAATTGTTATTATTGTTGTCATTGTCCGTTTTACTGTTATTATCATTGTCACTGTTATTGTTATTGTCATTGTCAGTGGTAATGTCATCGTAATTGTTACTGTTATTGTCATTGTTCTTGTTATTGTCGTTTTCAGCTCCAAAAAGAACCAAGCTATCGGTGAGTTTTACATTACGTACTTTTTCACTTCTGTATGTAAGGTTTTTCCAGGTGAGTTTTATAATACGTACTTTTTCACTTCTGTATGTAAGGTTTTACAGGTGAGTTTTATAATACGTACTTTTCACTTCTGTATGTAAAGTTTCACTTTTCACTTCTGTATGTAAGATTTCACTTTTTCACTTCTGTATGTAAAGTTTTCCAGGTGAGTTTTATAATACGTACTTTTTCACTTCTGTATGTAAGGTTTTACAGGTGAGTTTTATAATACGTACTTTTTCACTTCTGTATGTAAGGTTTTACAGGTGAGTTTTATAATACGTACTTTTTCACTTCTGTATGTAAGGTTTTACAGGTGAGTTTTACATTACGTACTTTTTCACTTCTGTATGTAAGGTTTTACAGGTGAGTTTTATAATACGTACTTTTTCACTTCTGTATGTAAGGTTTTACAGGTGAGTTTTATAATACGTACTTTTTCACTTCTGTATGTAAGGTTTTACAGGTGAGTTTTATAATACGTACTTTTTCACTTCTGTATGTAAGGTTTTACAGGTGAGTTTTATAATACGTACTTTTTCACTTCTGTATGTAAGGTTTTACAGGTGAGTTTTATATTACGTACTTTTTCACTTCTGTATGTAAGGTTTTACAGGTGAGTTTTATATTACGTACTTTTTCACTTCTGTATGTAAGGTTTTACAGGTGAGTTTTATAATACGTACTTTTTCACTTCTGTATGTAAGGTTTTACAGGTGAGTTTTATAATACGTACTTTTTCACTTCTGTATGTAAGGTTTTCCAGGTGAGTTTTATAATACGTACTTTTTCACTTCTGTATGTAAGGTTTTACAGGTGAGTTTTATAATACGTACTTTTTCACTTCTGTATGTAAGGTTTTCCAGGTGAGTTTTATAATACGTACTTTTTCACTTCTGCATATAAAGTTTTCCACGTGAGTTTTATATTACGTATTTTTTCACTTCTGTATGTAAGGTTTCACTTTTTCACTTCTGTATGTAAAGTTTCACTTTTTCACTTCTGTATGTAAGGTTTCACTTTTTCACTTCTGTATGTAAGTTTTCACTTTTTCACTTCCGTATGTAAGGTTTCACTTTTTCACTTCTGTATGTAAGTTTTCACTTTTTCACTTCTGTATGTAAGGTTTCACTTTTTCACTTCTGTATGTAAGGTTTCACTTTTTCACTTCTGTATGTAAGTTTTCACTTTTTCACTTCTGTATGTAAGTTTTCACTTTTTCACTTCCGTATGTAAGTTTTCACTTTTTCACTTCTGTATGTAAGGTTTCACTTTTTCATTTCTGTATGTAAGTTTTCACTTTTTCACTTCTGTATGTAGGGTTTCACTTTTTCACTTCTGTATGTAAGTTTTCACTTTTTCACTTCTGTATGTAAGTTTTCACTTTTTCACTTCCGTATGTAAGTTTTCACTTTTTCACTTCTGTATGTAAGGTTTCACTTTTTCACTTCTGTATGTAAGTTTTCACTTTTTCACTTCCGTATGTAAGGTTTCACTTTTTCACTTCTGCATGTAAGGTTTCACTTTTTCACTTCTGTATGTAAGGTTTTCCACGTGAGTATTGCATTGTGTACTCTTTCACTTCCGTATGGTTTTTTTTTCCATTTTTTTCCTTTAAGTTTTGCACTTTATTAATCTCGAAAACATTGTTCATAGAAATAGAAATAGAAAAAAGTTTGATACCAAAATACGTTTCAAAATGCATGATTTCACGCAACAAGTGTATTGCATGTAAAAACATTGTTAGTGAGGATGTTCAGTTTTAGGAGTGCAATATGCTTTAAGATTAAATCCAAAACAAGTGTGACTGCCCGCGTTCAAGCAAACAGGAACCAGAAAAAACACGAAAGAAGAATACAAACGTGTATTTGATAAAACAAAACAAAACAAGACAGGAACTTTAAATTTTCGGCCAACTGGCCTTTGTCAAGAGTAAGATTACAAACAAACACTAGATACAAAAAAATTTGAGAAAAAGACTGAAACTTCCCTGCTGCTGTGTTCAATGTGAGAAAAGGAACAAACTGACTAAGATGACATCATAATGTGTTTTTGAGTAAATATGATGTCAGAGCGGAAATGAGAACTATGACGCACTAGCGAAGAGTAGTGTTTGGAATGTAAAGAATACCAGTATTCGATAATGCAGAAGAGAAAATATTTAATCAAAAGGTATGGTATCAAATACGCGTTCGTGTTCTTCTTTCGTGGTTTTTTCTGGTTCCTGCTTTAATATTAAATTCTCTTGTTGTAGCGATTGTTTATAACCAGATACTTTTCATGAATGTTCAGTTTAAGGAGTGCGAAACGTTTTAAGATTAAATTCTGTTGCTATAGCTGTTGTTTAAACCAGATACTTTTCATAAATGTTTAGTTTTAGGAGTGCAATTTGTTTTAAGATTAAATTCTCTTGTTATAGCTATTGTTTACAACTAGATACTTTTCATGAATTTCTGCTCACGCGAAACTTATTTCCCCCTTTTCTTTGGTTATGAGATGCGTGTTATTCAGAGTTTATTCGTTTCGCACATATATGTATGTTGTAGGCTTAACTATTTATCACTGTGAATATGTATGTATCTATCTGTATCGCAGCGGCGGGCAGGCTGATAAAATAGCAGTATAAAATACAGACTAGGTAAAACATAGTCTAGGTAGGGCCTCAGGACCTGGCCAGCTCATGGGTTTATGTGCAGGCTTAAGGCATGTGCCATGATCACCATACACATGGCACCTGTGACGTTAGTGCATATGGAATTCGTTCCGAGCGCGGAGATGTCATCTTGAGAAACTGAAACTCAACTGAAACAGCGGTGGGCGTTGTGTGTGTTGGGATGGCAGAGTGAGCTACCCATACAGGTTGTCATTTCACATGTGGGTGTCCTGCATGTGGTGGACATGGCCAAGCCAGGGCAGTCATCGTTGCGTGCAAAAGACAGCATGCATGCATAATATACTGGACTGGTCCAGGACGTCCTTGTTTGGCACATGGTCCTTCCAGGAAATGCCCAGGATCTGGCGATATAGGGGGGATGGGGAGAGAAAGAGAGAGAGAGATGGGGAGAGATATAGAGAGATGGAGAGAGAGAGAGGGGGGGAGAGAGAGAGAGACAGGGACACAGAGAGAGAGGGAGAGAGACACAGACAGACAGACAAAGAGAGACAGAGAGAGAGAGACAGACAGACAGACAGACAAAGAGAGACAGAGAGAGATACAGAGAGAGAGAGAGAATGTGACAGAGACAAAATGAAAGATATTGAAAGGACAGACAGGCATATAGAGAGATATAGACAAAGAGACAGAGACAGACAGACAAACAGACAAACATGGACATGCAAAAACAGAATTGAAAAAAAAAGACTTACTCGACACAGAAGAGCTTTTCTCCATGCTGATACAGCGTACTCATAAAATATAACAAAAGCCGAACAACGAAAAAACAACAAACAAACATCCAAGCAAACAAAACAACAACAACAACAACAATAGCAATAAACAGCAACAACAACAACAAAACCCATACTGCATTGGTTTCCTTTAAAGCCAAGCATTTGTGCGTTAAAAGACCATGCCGAGCTATTCAGTCCATTGTCCTTGGCTGGTCGGTGTGTGAATAAAATCACTTTGACAGTCTGTGTCATCGGTCTGCCTATCAAAACACACGTGATCAGAGGGAATAAAAAAAAAAGAGTTGTCCAAAAGATCGGGTGGTGGTGTGTTGGTTTCAGTTTCGGTTTGAATTTTTCAAGATGACGTCTCCGCGCTCGGAATGAATTCCATATGCGCTGACGTCACATGCGCTATGTGATGGAGAAGATCCAGAATGATCACGGCACAAGCCTTAAGCCTGCACATTAACCCACGACCTGGACAGGTCCTGAGGTCCTACCTAGATAGTGCCCTAAACCTGGGGCCGTAGGGGAGTGAGGTGGCAGAGACCTCAACTTTTCCCGGGGCCAGCACCACGAGGGCGACGCCCATCCCCTCTCCCTCACTTCAAATTCATATTCAGTCATTTTTTTCAACCTCGACTTCTGAAACGCAGGAAGGCTAATTGGTCTTCAAGGGGTGGGACCTGGGAAATCAACCTATCTCTCCAATGTTTTATATACCAAGGGCGATTTTCAAATGCCATGGGATCTTTAACGTGCGCAACCAGAAGGCACACGGGTCCAACTCGTTTTTCGTCCCCTTCCAAAGGACTAGACGTTCAGTTCGATTTTCCGGTCAAACTGAGTAGAAAAGTCGAGGCCTCTACAGCGAGGTAACCCTGGAACATCGAGTTTTAATCATTGGCAGGCGACCGTATGAACCATTGGTGTGTTGGAAATTGGCTAGGAGCGGCAGCATTGGGCGTGTGATACAGGAGTGGTGCTGACAGTTGGTGGTGGGGGTGGTGATACAGGAGAGGTGCTGACAGTTGGTGGTGGGGGTGGTGATACAGGAGAGGTGCTGACAGTTGGTGGTGGTGGTGGTGGTGATACAGGAGTGGTACTGACAGTTGGTGGTGGGGGTGGTGATACAGGAGTGGTACTGACAGTTGGTGGTGGGGGTGGTGATACAGGAGAGGTGCTGACAGTTGGTGGTGGGGGTGGTGATACAGGAGAGGTGCTGACAGTTGGGTGGTGGGCGGGTGTACGACAGTGTGGTGGTGGTGTGGTGGTGAACAGGAGAGGTGCTGACAGTTGGTGGTGGGGGGGTGGGTGGTGATACAGGAGTGGTGCTGACAGTTGGTGGTGGGGGGGTTGATACAGAGAGCGAGTGTGTGGGGTGGTGATACAGGAGTGGTACTGACAGTTGGTGTGGTGGGATAGGTGGGTGGTGGGTGGTGATACAGGAGTGTGCTGACAGTTGGTGGTGGGGGTGGGGTGTGAACAGGAGAGGTGCTGACAGTTGTGGTGGTGGTGATACAGGAGGGTGCTGACAGTTGGTGGGGGGGTGGTGATACAGGAGTGGTGCTGACAGTTGGTGGTGGGGTGGGGTGGTGATACAGGAGTGGTGCTGACAGTTGGTGGTGGGGTGGGGGTGGTGATACAGGAGTGGTGCTGACAGTTGGTGGTGGGGGGTGGTGATACAGGAGAGGTGCTGACAGTTGGTGGTGGGGTGGTGATACAGGAGAGGTGCTGACAGTTGGTGGTGGGGGTGGTGATACAGGAGAGGTGTGACAGTTGGGGTGGGGGTGGTGATACAGGAGGGTGCTGACAGTTGGTGGTGGGGTGGTGATACAGGAGTGGTGCTGAAGTGGTGGTGGGGGTGGTGATACAGATGGTGCTGACATTTGGTGGGGGTGGTTGATACAGGAGAGGTGCTGACAGTTGGTGGTGGGGGTGGTGATACAGGAGAGGTGCTGACAGTTGGTGGTGGGGGTGGTGATACAGGAGTGGTGCTGACAGTTGGTGGTGGGGGTGTGTGATACAGGAGGTGCTGACAGTTGGTGGTGGGGGTGGGGTGGTGATACAGGAGAGGTGCTGACAGTTGGTGGTGGGGTGGTGATACAGGAGAGGTGCTGACAGTTGTGGTGGGGTGGGGGTGGTGATACAGGAAGGTGCTGACAGTTGGTGGTGGGGGGGTGATACAGGAGTGGTGCTGACAGTTGGTGGTGGGGTGGGGTGGTGATACAGGAGAGGTGCTGACAGTTGGGGTGGGGGTGGGGTGGTGATACAGGAGAGGTGCTGACAGTTGGTGGTGGGGTGGTGATACAGGAGATGGTGCTGACAGTTGGTGGTGGGGGTGGTGATACAGGAGTGGTGCTGACAGTTGGTGGTGGGGGTGGTGATACAGGAGTGGTGCTGACAGTTGGTGGTGGGGTGGTGATACAGGAGTGGTGCTGACAGTTGGTGGTGGGGGTGGTGATACAGGAGTGGTGCTGACAGTTGGTGGTGGGGGTGGTGATACAGGAGGGTGCTGACAGTTGGTGGGGGGGTGGTGATACAGGAGAGGTGCTGACAGTTGGGTGGGTGGGGGTGTGATACAGGAGAGGTGCTGACAGTTGGTGGTGGGGGTGGTGATACAGGAGAGGTGCTGACAGTTGGTGGTGGGGGTGGTGATACAGGAGTGGTGCTGACAGTTGGTGGTGGGGTGGGGGTGATACAGGAGTGGTGCTGACAGTTGGTGGTGGGGGTGGGGTGGTGATACAGGAGTGGTCTGACAGTTGGTGGTGGGGTGGTGATACAGGAGTGGTGCTGACAGTTGGTGGTGGGTGGGTGTGATACAGGAGTGGTGCTGACAGTTGGTGGTGGGGGGTGGTGATACAGGAGGGTGCTGACAGTTGGTGGTGGGGGTGGTGGTGGTGATACAGGAGAGGTGCTGACAGTTGGGTGGTGGGGGTGGTGATACAGGAGGTGCTGACGTTGGTGGTTGGGTGGTGATAGAGTGGTGCTGACAGTTGGTGGTGTGGGTGTGTGATACAGGAGTGGTGCTGACAGTGGTGGTGCTGAAGTTGGTGGTGGTGGTGGGTGGTGTACAGGAGAGGTGCTGACAGTTGGTGGTGGGGGTGGTGATACAGGAGAGGTGCTGAGTTGGGGTGGGGGTGTGATTAGGAGGGTGGTTGACAGTTGGGGGTGGGGGTGGTGATACAGGGTGGTCTGACGTTGGTGGTGTGGTGGTGATACAGGAATGGTGTGAGTTGGTGGTGGGGGTGGGTGGTGTGATAGGGTGGTGCTGACAGTGGGGTGGGGGTGGGGTGGGGTGACAGGAGAGGTGCTGACAGTTGGGGTGGGGTGGTGATACAGAGAGTGCTGACAGTTGGTGGTGGGGTGGTGATAAGAGTGGTGCTGACAGTTGGTGGTGGGGGTGGTGATACAGAGGGTGCTGACAGTGGTGGTGGGGGTGGGGTGATACAGGAGAGGTGCTGAAGTTGGTGGTGGGGTGGTGATAGGAGTGGTGCTGACATTGGTGGTGGGGGGGGTGGGGGTGTGATACAGGAGAGGTGTGGTTGGTGGGGGGGGTGGTGATACAGATGGTGTGAGTTGGTGGTGGTGGGGTGGTGAACGGGTGGTGGAAGTGGGGTGGGTGGGTGGTGATACAGGAGGGTGTGAAGGTGGGTGGGGGTGGTGGGTACAGGAGTGGTGTGACAGTGGTGGTTGGGGGTGGTGTCGGTGGTGTGACAGTTGGTGGGTGGTGAACAGGTGGATGACAGGGTGGGGTGGGCGAGTGGTGGACAGTGGTGGTGGGGTGGTGTGGGTGGTGCTGACAGGGTGGTGTGGGGTGGTGAACGGAGTGGTGCTGACAGTTGGGGTGGGGGTGGGGGTGGTGATACAGGAGGGTGCTGACAGTTGGGTGGTGGGGGTGGTGATACAGGAGAGGTGCTGACAGTTGGTGGTGGGGTGGTGATCAGGAGGGTGTGACAGTGGTGGTGGGTGGTGGGGGTGTGTTGGGTGGTGTGGGTGGTGATACAGGAGTGGTGCTGACAGTTGGGGGTGGGGTGGGGGTGGTGATAAGGAGAGGTGTGACAGTTAGTGGTGGGTGGGGGTGGTGTCAGGGAGGTGCTGCAGTTGGTGGGGTGAGAGTGATCGGAGTGGTGCTGACAGTTGGTGGTGGGGTGGGGGTGGTGATACAGGAGAGGTGCTGACAGTTGTGGTGGGGGTGTGGTGGTGATACAGGAGGGTGTTGACAGTTTGGGAGGGAGGATGATAGAGTAGAGCACTTCGTTGTGTTTTGTTGTGTGTGGTGATGATGCCTGTGTGGTGTGTGTGTGTGTGGTGTGTGTGTGTGGTGTGGTGTGTGGTGTGTGTGTGTGTATGTTGTGGTGTGTGTGTGGTGTGTGTGTGGTTGTGTGTGGTGTGTGTGTGTTGTGTTACGGGTGTGATGGTAGAATGAGGAAGAATGTTTGTGTGGTGTGTGGTGTGGGGTGCTGTGTGTGTGTCTGTGTGTGTGTGTCTGTGTGTGTGTGTCTGGTGTGTGTGGTGTGTGTGGTGTGGTGGTGTGTGTGTGTGGTTAGTGGTGTAATGTAGAATGAGGAAGAATGGTGTGTGGGTGTGTGTGTGGTGTGTGTGTGTAGGTGTGTGTGTGTGGTGCGTGTCTGTGTGTCTGTGTGTGTGTGTTGTGTGTGTGGTGTTAGAGGTGTGATGGTAGAATATAGGAAGAATGTGTGTGTGTGTGGTGTGTGTGTGTGTGTGGTGTGTGTGTGTGTGTGTCTGTTTGTGTCTGTGTGTGTCTGTGTGTGTCTCTGTGTGTGTATGAGTGTGTGTGTGGTGTGTGTGTGTGTGTGTGTGTGTGTGTGTGTGTGTGTGTGTGTGTGTGTGTGTGTGTGTGTGTTGTTGTGTGTGTTAGTGGTGATGATGGTAGAATAGAGGAAGAATTGTATATATAATACTGTTATATCAAAACATTATATGGTCACCATGGTACGTAGTTGTCGAAAAGGTGGTACCGTTCTCTGGAGAATCTGGAAGGGTGTAGCTGTGCTGATCTTGATCTTGCTGTTCTCCTTGGAGTCTCCCAAAACAGGTCTCGAATGTGTCTTCCAAGATTTCCTGCAATGATGCTACTTCCTCTGGTGGTGGGGTGAATGTCATCTTTTAGAAATTGTTGAGTGGTACGAAGGTTCTCATGTGATACAAAAGAAATATTTTTCATATCAACAAGTTCAGCAGATAGTAAAGCGTTGAACAGATTTCGTTGAACCTCCATTCGTGCCTGCCGTACAGGGGCAACCTTACTAACGACTAATTTTGAATTAGGATGTTCTTGTGCTATTTGTTTTATGCCTGAAGCGAGATGTTTAGTTGTTGCAGGGAGATCTTTGCTATTCAAATCATGCACACCACAGTGAAAAACAATACAGTCTGCAGTATCGTCACATTTGGAAAGGGCCATGTCTAATGAGCTTTGAATGTCATGAGGGGTG
>JAPXFY010000034.1:491724-514224 GCA_030674185.1 Monoplex corrugatus
CTCAGTTTGACCAGAAAATCGAACTGAATGTCTAGTCCTTTGGAAGGGGAAGAAAAACGAGTCGGACCCGTGTGCCTTCTGGTTGCGCACGTTAAAGATCCCATGGTAGTTGAAAATCGTGAAGAGCAGGGCATTGCCCGGCTGCCTTGATATAAAACATTGGAGAGATAGGTTGATTTCCCAGGTCCCACCCTTGAAGACCAATTAGCCTTCTTGCCTTCCTGAAATCTAGGTTAAAAATGTGAATATGAAATATGAATTTGAATCGAGAGAGAGGGTGGGCGCAGCCCTCGTGTTACTGGCCCTGGGGAAAAGTTGAGGTCTCTGCCACCTCACTTCCCCTACGACCACAGGATTATGGAACTATCTAGGTAGGACCTCAGGACCTGGCCAGTTCGTGGGTTTATGTACAGGCTTGAGACTTGTGCCATGATCATTCTGGATCTTCTCCATCTCATGGCACCTGTGACGTTAGGGCATATGGAATTCATTCCGAGTGCAGAGACGTCATCTTGAGAAATTGAAAACTGATTTATAGTACTCTTCCGTGGTGGTCTTTCTTTGGCTCTGTGCAGATATATAAGCTACGCACAAAAAGTTAAGGATCACTATGAGAAAACAGGTGCGTAATAAACTCATTTCGCTACTGTTATTTATTTCTCAGTCCAGCCAAATTGTTATGAATTCTTGTTCAGCTGTAAGTGGGCGATGTTGTGTTAGTGCGAAAATTGCACGGGATTCTCTACTACTGAGCTTGGCCGCAAACGGAAAAGCGGAAACTTGCGAAAAAGGACCTTGTTTTGGACCATTCTGCCTGAACACATTGCACAAGCCAGATGGAAAAACCATTATGCACGTGCAAGCACTGCTGTTTATGTGTGAGATGCTGTCTCTTGCTTGGCTTTATAAGAAGACATTCCACCAGTAGTAGGCCTGATCTGACAATGCCTCCACGACGAAAATTGAGCGAGATTGAGAGGGGACGAGCTGTTGCATGGTTCCAAGATGGTGTTCCCAAGCGAGAAGTGGCCAGGCGACTTCAGGTGTCCATCTCGGTCATTGTCAGACTGATTCAACGCTTCACAGCCACTGGGAGGGTCCATGAAAGACGCAGATCTGGTCGACAGAAGAAGACAAACCCACGTGAAGATCGTCTCATTGAACGACAAGCCCTGCAGACAAGAACAGCCTCTTCCAGCATCATTCGAAGGCAGCTGAGGTTGGCTACTAACATCAACATCAGCCAGCAGACCATACGGAACCGCCTTCATGGGTTTAACCTTCGTTCTCGTCGCCCAGCTGTACGGCCACGCTTAACTCCAGCCCATAGGGCAGCACGCCGCGCCTTCTGCAGACGTCACGTGAGGTGGACACGTCAGCAATGGTCCCAGGTCCTGTTCAGTGATGAATCACGCTTCACCATGAACCACAACGACGGCCGACTGAGGGTCTGGAGGCGCCCAGGGCAACGCTTTATTGACACCACTGTCCAAGAAAAGGTGGCCTTTGGTGGAGGTTCTGTAATGGTCTGGGGGGCCTTCAGCCTTCACCACAGAACACCCTTGTATCATGTACAGGGTAACCTGACTGGCCTCCGATACCGGGATGAGATCCTTCGACCGCTGGCTGTGCCTACACTGCAGCAGATGGGACCGACGGCTGTCTACCAGGATGACAACGCTCGCCCCCACAGGGCAAGGGTGGTCAACGACTTCCTGCAGCAGTCTGGAGTCAACAGAATGGAGTGGCCAGCATGCAGTCCCGATCTCAACCCGATTGAGAACCTCTGGGATGAGCTGGATCGCAAAGTGAGGAGCAACCACCCCCCTCCCAGGGATGCCCAACACCTCTACCAGATGCTGCAGGCTGAGTGGCAGGCGCTTCCACAGAGGATCTTCACCAACCTGGTCAACTCGATGAGGACTCGCTGCGTCGAGTGCCAGAACAGCCATGGCGGTTACACGCATTACTGAACTTTTGGAGCATCAGAATGCCCTGTCTTGTGATTTCAATGACTTTGGGAAATCAAATTTCGATACGTACCCACTTTGATCAAATGTACACACCAAACGATTGCTCGAAATTGAAGGCAATTGTGTATCGTTATCACTAAAGCATGGAATTAAATGTTTGCCAAACTTGAACGCATTGGCTTTCTTATTTTGAAAGTTATGAATTTTTGTGCAAGTGATCCTTAACTTTTTGTGCGTAGTGTAGATAAGCAAGGACCGGTTTGTACATGGTTCTACCTGATAACTTGTACTGTCAGAAAATAAAATGTCATTGTCATTGTACATGTCATTGTCCTTGTCGTTGTTATTATTGTCATTGTTGGTTTTACTGTTATTGTTATTGTCATTGTTCTTGTCATTGTTACTGTCATTATTGTTATTGTCAGTTTTACTGTCATTGTCATTATGATTGTTCTTGTCATTGTGCATGTCCTTGTCATTTTTGTTAGCATTGTCCTTGTCATTGTTGTTGGCATTGTTATTGTCCTTGTCATTTTCATTATTACTGTCATTGTCATTGCTATTGTTATTGTACTTGTCCTCGTAATTGTTTTTGTTATTGTCATTATTGTTGTCATTGTCCGTTTTACTGTTATTATCATTGTCACTGTTATTGTTATTGTCATTGTCAGTGGTAATGTCATCGTAATTGTTACTGTTTATTGTCATTGTTCTTGTTATTGTCGTTTTCAGCTCCAAAAAGAATCAAGCTATCGGTGAGTTTTACATTACGTACTTTTTCACTTCTGTATGTAAGGTTTTCCACGTGAGTTTTACATTATGTACTTTTTCACTTCTGTATGTAAAGTTTTCCAGGTGAGTTTTATAATACGTACTTTTTCACTTCTGTATGTAAGGTTTTCCAGGTGAGTTTTATATTACGTACTTTTTCACTTCTGTATGTAAGGTTTTCCAGGTGAGTTTTATAATACGTACTTTTTCACTTCTGTATGTAAGGTTTTCCAGGTGAGTTTTATATTACGTACTTTTTCACTTCTGTATGTAAAGTTTTCCAGGTGAGTTTTACATTATGTACTTTTTCACTTCTGTATGTAAGGTTTTCCAGGTGAGTTTTATAATACGTACTTTTTCACTTCTGTATGTAAGGTTTTCCAGGTGAGTTTTATATTACGTACTTTTTCACTTCTGTATGTAAAGTTTTCCAGGTGAGTTTTACATTATGTACTTTTTCACTTCTGTATGTAAAGTTTTCCAGGTGAGTTTTATAATACGTACTTTTTCACTTCTGTATGTAAGGTTTTCCAGGTGAGTTTTATAATACGTACTTTTTCACTTCTGTATGTAAGGTTTTCCAGGTGAGTTTTACATTATGTACTTTTTCACTTCTGTATGTAAAGTTTTCCAGGTGAGTTTTATAATACGTACTTTTTCACTTCTGTATGTAAGGTTTTCCAGGTGAGTTTTATATTACGTACTTTTTCACTTCTGTATGTAAGGTTTTCCACGTGAGTTTTATAATACGTACTTTTTCACTTCTGTATGTAAGGTTTTCCAGGTGAGTTTTATAATACGTACTTTTTCACTTCTGTATGTAAGGTTTTCCAGGTGAGTTTTATAATACGTACTTTTTCACTTCTGTATGCAAGGTTTTCCAGGTGAGTTTTACATTATGTACTTTTTCACTTCTGTATGTAAGGTTTTCCAGGTGAGTTTTATATTACGTACTTTTTCACTTCTGCATATAAAGTTTTCCACGTGAGTTTTATAATACGTACTTTTTCACTTCTGTATGTAAAGTTTTCCAGGTGAGTTTTATAATACGTACTTTTTCACTTCTGTATGTAAGGTTTTCCAGGTGAGTTTTATAATATGTACTTTTTCACTTCTGTATGTAAAGTTTTCCAGGTGAGTTTTATAATACGTACTTTTTCACTTCTGTATGTAAGGTTTTCCAGGTGAGTTTTATAATACGTACTTTTTCACTTCTGTATGTAAGGTTTTACAGGTGAGTTTTATATTACGTACTTTTTCACTTCTGTATGTAAGGTTTTCCAGGTGAGTTTTATAATACGTACTTTTTCACTTCTGCATATAAAGTTTTCCACGTGAGTTTTTATATTACGTATTTTTTTCACTTCTGTATGTAAGATTTCACTTTTTCACTTCTGTATGTAAAGTTTCACTTTTTCACTTCTGTATGTAAGGTTTCACTTTTTCACTTCTGTATGTAAGGTTTCACTTTTTCACTTCTGTATGTAAGGTTTCACTTTTTCACTTCTGTATGTAAGGTTTTCCACGTGAGTATTGCATTGTGTACTCTTTCACTTCCGTATGTTGTTTTTTTTCAATTTTTTCCTTTAAGTTTTGCACTTTATTAATCTCGAAAACATTGTTCATAGAAATAGAAATAGAAAAAAGTTTGATACCAAAATACGTTTCAAAATGCATGATTTCACGCAACAAGTGTATTGCATGTAAAAACATTGTTAGTGAGGATGTTCAGTTTTAGGAGTGCAATATGCTTTAAGATTAAATCCAAAACAAGTGTGACTGCCCGCGTTCAAGCAAACAGGAACCAGAAAAAACACGAAAGAAGAATACAAACGTGTATTTGATAAAACAAAACAAAACAAGACAGGAACTTTAAATTTTCGGCCAACTGGCCTTTGTCAAGAGTAAGATTACAAACAAACACTAGATACAAAAAAATTTGAGAAAAAGACTGAAACTTCCCTGCTGCTGTGTTCAATGTGAGAAAAGGAACAAACTGACTAAGATGACATCATAATGTGTTTTTGAGTAAATATGATGTCAGAGCGGAAATGAGAACTATGACGCACTAGCGAAGAGTAGTGTTTGGAATGTAAAGAATACCAGTATTCGATAATGCAGAAGAGAAAATATTTAATCAAAAGGTATGGTATCAAATACGCGTTCGTGTTCTTCTTTCGTGGTTTTTTCTGGTTCCTGCTTTAATATTAAATTCTCTTGTTGTAGCGATTGTTTATAACCAGATACTTTTCATGAATGTTCAGTTTAAGGAGTGCGAAACGTTTTAAGATTAAATTCTGTTGCTATAGCTGTTGTTTAAACCAGATACTTTTCATAAATGTTTAGTTTTAGGAGTGCAATTTGTTTTAAGATTAAATTCTCTTGTTATAGCTATTGTTTACAACTAGATACTTTTCATGAATTTCTGCTCACGCGAAACTTATTTCCCCCTTTTCTTTGGTTATGAGATGCGTGTTATTCAGAGTTTATTCGTTTCGCACATATATGTATGTTGTAGGCTTAACTATTTATCACTGTGAATATGTATGTATCTATCTGTATCGCAGCGGCGGGCAGGCTGATAAAATACCAGTATAAAATACAGACTAGGTAAAACATAGTCTAGGTAGGGCCTCAAGACCTGGCCAGCTCATGGGTTTATGTGCAGGCTTAAGGCATGTGCCATGATCCCGTACACAGGGCATCTGTGACGTTAGTGCATATGGAATTCGTTCCGAGCGCGGAGATGTCATCTTGAGAAACTGAAACTCAACTGAAACAGCGGTGGGCGTTGTGTGTGTTGGGATGGCAGAGTGAGCTACCCATACAGGTTGTCATTTCACATGTGGGTGTCCTGCATGTGGTGGACATGGCCAAGCCAGGGCAGTCATCGTTGCGTGCAAAAGACAGCATGCATGCATAATATACTGGACTGGTCCAGGACGTCCTTGTTTGGCACATGGTCCTTCCAGGAAATGCCCAGGATCTGGCGATATAGGGGGGATGGGGAGAGATATAGATAGATGGAGAGAGAGGGGGGGGAGAGAGAGACAGAGACACAGAGAGAGAGGGAGAGAGACACAGACAGACAGACAAAGAGAGACAGAGAGAGAGAGAGAGACAGACAGACAGACAAAGAGAGACAGAACGAACGAACGAAAATTTTATTCAAAAGGCCTTGGCCACATTTGAAGGGGGAAACATAATCATAATTATATCAACACACAAGCTCAATTTTATTGATTTACAAATGTATCTCGAAGTTTAAATGCCTTGTATAAATAAATAGCAAACTGCTTTACTACAGATTCGTCTTTGGATGAGGAGTAACATTACCAATCTAAACAAACATGGTCGTCTAAAAAAATTAATAGGTATAAATTTCGCTCTGAACTGAATCAAATTTTGACAAACCAAGGCAAAATGTAGTTCATCATCAACATCCATACTACAAAGGGGACATAATAAATCATTTTCAGCAACTTTCCTGTGATAAAAGTGATGTTTCTTCAAATCAGAAATTCCAAATCTAAACTTGGTCATAACCCTCTTAATATGCCTGTCTATTGGTAATGACAAATACAGTGGGAAGCAATGCGATGGATTAATCAAACGGTACATACTGTATCTATTACTGTCCTCCATATTTGAATGCCAGTTTTGCCATTGGTTGTCAATTAATCTATCACGAAGAGAGCGTAAAAACACACCTTTACTTCCAACACCCTGATTAATCCAAGCATAACCAAATCCATTTTCAAATAACATCCGTCTGACTGTTGATACCCAGTTTGCCTTTCCTCTTTCATCTAATAAGCAAAGCATGTTATAAGCCTTTTGGGGTAACCTAGATCGGTTCATTTGAGTTAGTTTTAACCAATAGCGAATGCATCTAACTGCTGAAAGAATATGCAAGGGATATCTGTTAGTCTCAGCATAAACAAGATTATTTGGTGTTCTTAAAGATACTCCCAGAAATTTTTTGAGCGCAAATAAATGTATTTTTTCACAATGCGTAACTGCAGCATCTAGACCCCATATTTCTGCACCATACAATATTATCGGTTGGATTTGAGAATCAAAAAGTTTAATAAACAAGTGGAAAGAGCTATTGTTTAACCTCCTCAAATTTGCATAATAGATAATAAACCTCTTTTACCCTTATCTGCAATATCTTTACAGGCAAAAGTGAAACTTAGACGAGTCGAAAAATAAATACCTAAATATTTGTACACATTAACAACAGACATCATAACACCACTGAAAAACCATCTTTCCCTTGCAGCCAGATATCCACCTTTTCTGAAGACAATGATGTTGCTTTTAGACATATTAACTTTTAACTGAAGCCGAGAAGCAGATCTGTCTAAGCTATCCAACTGTCGTTGAAGACCTATCACTGTTTCCGCTAATAGCACAATGTCGTCTGCAAAAAGCAAAATAAATAATTCTAAAGCATCATTCAAAAAACAGGCTCCATGACGACCGTTTTCAGTAACTTCTCTAGTAACCTCATTAATGAATAAAGAAAATAAAATAGGACTACATACATCCCCTTGCTTCACACCAGCTGTACAGTTGATACAATCAGACAAAGCACTTCCACATCTCACTCTTGCCTTAACACTTTCATACATACTCATAACACATTTAAACAGTTTTCCATTAACGCCATTTTTTAACAAAATAGGCCATAATAAACTTCTGTTGATTGAATCAAAGGCTTTCTCAAAATCAATAAAGGCAACATAAAGTTTGCGATTTAATGTAAATTGCTTCTGAACAAGTGCCATCAGTGTAAACATATGATCTATAGTAGAATAATCCAAAGAGAGACAGAGAGAGATAGAGAGAGAGAGAGAGAATGTGACAGAGACAAAATGAAAGATATTGAAAGGACAGACAGGCATATAGAGAGATATAGACAAAGAGACAGAGACAGACAGACAAACAGACAAACATGGACATGCAAAAACAGAATTGAAAAAAAAAGACTTACTCGACACAGAAGAGCTTTTCTCCATGCTGATACAACGTACTCATAAAATATAACAAAAGCCGAACAACGAAAAAACAACAAACAAACATCCAAGCAAACAAAACAACAACAACAACAACAATAGCAATAAACAGCAACAACAACAACAAAACCCATACTGCATTGGTTTCCTTTAAAGCCAAGCATTTGTGCATTAAAAGACCATGCCGAGCTATTCAGTCCATTGTCCTAGGCTGGTCGGTGTGTGAATAAAATCACATTGACAGTCTGTGTCATCGGTCTGCCAATCAAAACACACGTGAACAGAGGGAATAAAAAAAAAGAGTTGTCCAAAAGATCGGGTGGTGGTGTGTTGGTTTCAGTTCCGGTTTGAATTTTTCAAGATGACGTCTCCGCGCTCGGAATGAATTCCATATGCGCTGACGTCACATGCGCTATGTGATGGAGAAGATCCAGAATGATCACGGCACAAGCCTTAAGCCTGCACATTAACCCACGACCTGGACAGGTCCTGAGGTCCTACCTAGATAGTGCCCTAAACCTGGGGCCGTAGGGGAGTGAGGTGGCAGAGACCTCAACTTTTCCCGGGGCCAGCACCACGAGGGCGACGCCCATCCCCTCTCCCTCACTTCAAATTCATATTCAGTCATTTTTTTCAACCTCTGAAACGCAGGAAGGCTAATTGGTCTTCAAGGGGTGGGACCCGGGAAATCAACCTATCTCTCCAATGTTTTATACCAAGGGCGATTTTCAAATGCCATGGGATCTTTAACGTGCGCAACCAGAAGGCACACGGGTCCAACTCGTTTTTCGTCCCCTTCCAAAGGACTAGACGTTCAATTCGATTTTCCGGTCAAACTGAGTAGAAAAGTCGAGGCCTCTACAGCGAGGTAACCCTGGAACCTCGAGTTTTAATCATTGGCAGGCGACCGTATGAACCATTGGTGTGTTGGAAATTGGCTAGGAGCGGCAGCGTTGGGCGTGTGATACAGGAGTGGTGCTGACAGTTGGTGGTGGGGGTGGGGTGGTGATACAGGAGAGGTGCTGACAGTTGGTGGTGGGTGGTGATACAGGAGTGGTACTGACAGTTGATGGTGGTGGGGTGGTGATACAGGAGTGGTACTGACAGTTGGTGGTGGGGGTGGTGATACAGGAGTGGTACTGACAGTTGGTGGTGGGGGTGGTGATACAGGAGTGGTGCTGACAGTTGGTGGTGGGGGTGGTCATACAGGAGTGGTACTGACAGTTGGTGGTGGGGGTGGTCATACAGGAGTGGTGCTGACAGTTGGTGGTGGGGGTGGTGATACAGGAGAGGTGCTGACAGTTGGTGGTGGTGGGGTGGTGATACAGGAGTGGTACTGACAGTTGTGGTGGGTGGGGTGGTGATACAGGAGTGGTGCTGACAGTTGGTGGTGGGGGTGGTCATACAGGAGTGGTACTGACAGTTGGTGGGTGGGGGTGGTCATACAGGAGTGGTGCTGACAGTTGGTGGTTGGGGTGGTGATACAGGAGAGGTGCTGACAGTTGGTGGTGGGGTGGGGGTGGTGATACAGGAGAGGTGCTGACAGTTGGTGTGGGTGGGGGTGGTGATACAGGAGAGGTGCTGACAGTTGGTGGTGGGGGTGGTGATACAGGAGTGGTGCTGACAGTTGGTGGTGGGGGGTACAGGAGTGGTGACAGTTGGGGTGGGGGTGGTGATACAGGAGAGGTGCTGACAGTTGGTGGTGGGGGTGGGTGTGATACAGGAGAGTGCTGACAGTTGGTGGTGGGGGTGGTGATACAGGAGTGGTGCTGACAGTTGGTGGTGGTGGGTGGTGATACAGGAGAGGTGCTGACAGTTGGTGGTGGGGGTGGTGATACAGGAGTGGTGCTGACAGTTGGTGTGGGGTGGTATACAGGAGTGGTGCTGACAGTTGGTGGTGGGGTGTATACAGGAGAGGTGCTGACAGTTGGTGGTGGGGTGGTGATACAGGAGTGGTACTGACAGTTGGTGGTGGTGGTGGTGATACAGAGAGGTCTGACAGTTGGTGGTGGGGTGGTGATACAGGAGTGGTGCTGACAGTTGGTGGTGGGGGGTGGGGGTGGTGATACAGGAGTGGTGCTGACAGTTGGGGTGGGGGTGGTGATACAGGATGGTGTGACAGTTGTGGGGTGGGGTGGTGATACAGGAGAGGTGCTGACAGTTGGTGGTGGTGGGGGTGGTGATACAGGAGAGGTGCTGACAGTTGGGGGTGGGGTGGTGATACAGGAGTGGTGCTGACAGTTGGGGGGTGGGGGTGGGGGTGGTGATACAGGAGTGGTGCTGACAGTTGGGGGTGGGGGGTGGGGGTGGTGATACAGGAGTGGTGCTGACAGTTGGGGGTGGGTGGTTGGGGGTGGTGATACAGAAGTGGTGCTGACAGTTGGGGATGGGGGTGGGGGTGGTGATACAGGAGTGGTGCTGACAGTTAGTGGTGGGGGTGTGGGTGGTGTGATACAGGAGAGGTGCTGACAGTTAGTGGTGGGGGTGTGGGTGGTGATACAGGAGAGGTGTTGACAGTTGGTGGGGGGGTGGGGGTGTGGGTGGTGATACAGGAGAGGTGCTGACAGTTGGTGGTGGGGTGTGGGTGGTGATACAGGAGAGGTGCCGACAGTTGGTGGTGGGGTGGGGTGGTGATACAGGAGTGGTGCTGACAGTTGGTGGTTGGGATGGGGGTGGTGATACAGGAGAGGTGCTGACAGTTGGTGGTGGGGTGGGGGTGGTGATACAGGAGAGGTGCTGACAGTTGGTGGTGGTGGTGGGGGGTGGTGATACAGGAGTGGTGCTGACAGTTGGTGGTTGGGGTGGGGGGTGGTGATACAGGAGAGGTGCTGACAGTTGGTGGTGGGGGGTGAGGGGTGGTGATACAGGAGAGGTGCTGACAGTTGGTGGTGGGGGTGGGGGGTGGTGGCGTTGGGTTGGGAGGATGAAGGAGTAGAGCACTTCGTTGTCTGTTTCTGTTGTGTGGTGGTGATGATGCCTCTGTGTGTGTGGTGGTGTGTGTGTGGTGTGTGGTGGTGTGGTGGTGTGTGTGTGTGTGTGTGATATGTGTGGTGTGTGTGTGTGTGTGTGTGTGTGTGTTGTGGTGTGTGTGTGTGTGTGTGTGTGTGTGTATGTGTAGTGTGTGTGTGTGTGTGTGTGTGTATGTGTGCGTGTGTGTGTGTTGTGTGTGTGTGTTGTGTGTGTGTGTGGTGTGTGTTGTCTGTGTGTGTGTGTGTGTGTGTCTGTGTTAGGGGTGTGATGGTAGAATAGAGGAAGAATGTTTGTGTGTGTCTGTGTGTCTGTGTGTGTGTCTGTGTGTGTGTGTCTGTGTGTGTGTGTGTGTGTGTGTGTCTGTGTGTGTGTGTGTGTGTGTGTGTGTTAGTGGTGTAATGGTAGAATAGAGGAAGAATGTGTGTGTGTGTGTTGTGTGTGTGTGTGTGTGTGTGTGTGTGTGTGTGTGTGTGTGTGTGCGTGTCTCTCTGTGGGTGGGTGTGTGTGTGTGTGTGTGTGTGTGTGCGTGTGTGTGTGTGTGTGTGTGTGTGTTAGAGGTGTGATGGTAGAATATAGGAAGAATGTGTGTGTGTGTGTGTGTGTGTGTGTGTGTGTGTGTGTGTGTGTCTGTGTCTGTGTCTGTTTGTGTCTGTGTGTGTCTCTGTGTGTGTATGAGTTGTGTGTGTGTGTGTGTGTGTGTGTGTGTGTGTGTGTGTGTGTGTGTGTGTGTGTTAGTGGTGATGATGGTAGAATAGAGGAAGAATGTGTGCGTGCGTATGTGTGTGTGTGTGTATGTGTGTGTGTATGTGTGCGCGTGTGTGTATGTGTGTGGGTATGTGTGTGTGTATGTGTGCGTGTGTGTGTGTATGTGTGTGTATGTGTGCGTGGTGTGTGTGTGTGTGTGTGTGTGTGTGTGTGTGTGTTAGTGGTGATGATGGTAGAATAGAGGGAAAAGGGAGGGAGACAGAAGAGACAGGTAAATAGGAGGGAGACAAGAGAGACAGGTAAATAGGAGGGAGACAAGAGAGACAGGTAAATAGGAGGGAGACAAGAGAGACAGGTAAATAGGAGGGAGACAAGAGAGACAGGTAAAAAGGAAGGAGATAAGAGAGACAGCTTAATGACGACAAGACAGAAGCTATCCTCATTGGCACCCGTCAGAAACTTTCTCAGCTGCCTCCTCTTTCTCTCCCATTATGTAACACATCAGTCCCAATTTCTGATTCAGCTAAAAACCTTGGTGTCTGCATTGACTCTACCCTCTCCATGAACAACTTTGTTTTTCAAACTGACAGATCTTGCTACTATCATCTCCATCGTATAAGGCTGATCAGGAAGTATCTCTCTGTCGAAACAACTGCAAAACTCGTTCTCTCCTTCATAATGTCTCGCATTGACTATTGCAATTCACTCCTGTCTGGTCTTCCTGCCTCCACCATTCACATCCTACAGCGCATTCAAAACAATGCTGTACGCCTTGTACTCAAAAAGAAAAAAGCTGACCACATATCTCCTCTCCTGGCACAACTTCACTGGCTCCCTGTATCAAAGCGCATACAGTACAAACTAGACACCATGTGCTACAAAAGCCTCAATAACGCAGCCCCCGATTACCTGTCAAGCCTACTTGAGATCTATGTTCCCTCACGTACCCTCCGCTCTGCCTCCGATCCTCTGATTTTTCGCTTTCCACGCACTAAGCTCAATACCTATGGTCCACGAGCCTTCTCTGTTTCTGGTCCACTCTCCTGGAACAAACTTCCTCTCTCAGTCCATCAGCAACCTACTTTTGTCTCCTTCAAGTCCGCTCTCAAAACTCACCTTTTCTCCTCCGCATAAAATCCTAACCTCACTCAACCCCCCCCCCCCCCCCTCTGCAGCCTGTCTCCGCTCGGAGGGGAATCACATGGTTATAATATATAATTGTATATGCTATGCTCTCTATAATTTTCCATTGCTTTTATTCTTGCTTTTATTGCTTTTATTCTTTCTCCCCATTTATAGCCATGCGTGTGTGTGGGTGTGTGTGTGTGTGTGTGTGTGTGTGTGTGTGTGCGTGCGTGTGTGTGCGTGCGTGCGTGCGTGCGTGCTTGCGTGTGTGTCTGCTTCAGCGCTTAGATTTGATTTTATCAAGATTTTGCGCTATATAAATATTGTAATTATTATTAATTATCATTATTATAGACAGGTAAATAGGAGGGAGACAGGAGAGACAGGTAAATAGGAGGGAGACAGGAGAGACAGGTAAATAGGAGGGAGATAAGAGAGACAGGTAAATAGGAGGGAGACAAGAGAGACAAGTAAATAGGAGACAGTAGAGACAGGTAAATAGGAGGGAGACAGGTAAATAGGAGGGAGACAGGAGAGACAGGTAAATAGGAGGGAGACAAGAGAGACAGGTAAATAGAAGGGAGACAGGAGAGACAGGTAAATAGGAGGGAGACAAGAGAGACAGGTAAATAGGACGGAGACAGGAGAGACAGGTAAATAGGAGGGAGACAGGAGAGACAGGTAAATAGGGGGGAGACAGGAGAGACAGGTGAATATGAGGGAGACAGGTAAATAGGAGAGAGACAGGAGAGACAGGTAAATAGGAGGGAGACAGGTAAATAGGAAGGAGACAGGAGATACAGGTAAATAGGAGGGAGACATGAGAGACAGGTAAATAGGAGGGAGACAGGAGAGACAGGTAAATAGGAGGGAGACAGGAGAGACAGGTAAATAGGAGGGAGACAGGTAAATAGGAGGGAGACAGGTAAATATGAGGGAGACAGGACAGACAGGTAAATAGGAGGGAGACAGGTAAATAGGAGGGAGACAGGAGAGACAGGTAAATAGGAGGGAGACAGGAGATACAGGTAAATAGGAGAGAGATAAGAGAGACAGGTAAATATGAGGGAGATAGGAGAGACAGTGAAATGGGAGGGAGATAAAGAGCGACAGGAAAGTGGAAGGGAGACGAGAGAGACAAAGAAATAGGAGGGAGATAAGAGAGACAGGGAGATGGGAGAGAGACAGGATGGACAAGGAAGAGGATAGGAAGGACATGCAGCCGTTATCGCCTGTGACATTGATAGAAAAGTCAATGGCTAGGGAAGATGGGCGTTACATGAAGAGTCACAGCTGTGGCATTTGAGATTTCGCAGCAAACTTTAGTTGTACGTTCAGACGGTCTGTTAAAAAAAATGGGGAAATTAGATCTCTCAGTTTGATATGTTCATCAGTGATGAACTAGGGTGTGAAGCATTTCAGCCAAACGTGGTTTGTCTCGTAGAGTTATTCTGCGATTTTGATATAGTCTCTTGCTCAGTGGTTTTCTTTTCTTTTCTTGCTTTCTGTCTGTCTGTCTTTTTCGTCTTTTTTTCCCTGTCCAATTTTCTACGTCACAGTGACAGCTACATAATTTGGGACATGTTTTCACAATGCTATGATGGAGTTTAAATGTTTTGGGAGTTTGTTGAAGAGGAATTCATTCATCACATTTGGACAATGCGAGGTTTGACAGCCAGAACCCAGTATCTCACTTTTTTGTCAATTATCACTTTTTATATTGAACTGTTGCTTTTGATGTGATCTTTCACTTGGTGGACTTGTTTTTGCCATGGTATTGATTTTTGATCGGTTATCGATAAAACCAAAAACCAGTATCTCAAAATTTAAATACAGCTTCTCCCCAAAAATCCAGTTACTGTAAATGCCTTGTTCTGCCCTGTCTGTCTCAGCATCACTTCTCACATACACTGGCAGCCAGAACCCTGTATCTTGAGCCAAAGGCTTCTGGCTGTCTGAAAACACTAATCATTCAGACCAGTAGGCCACCACTTGTTTGTTTCAAGATAAGTCGTATTTGCTGGAGTTCTACCAGGAAAAGGACACTGACCGTTAAGGGAAAAACCAGGCGTGTCCAGCTACTGGCATGGTGCTATCAGAACGGTTTACATTCTGGCAGGAAGTAGGCCCCCTATCTGAATTCCAGAACCTACTCTAGTGTGGGGAAAACGTTTCACCTGGGCACTTAAAGCCTAAATCTGTTTTCCTGTTCACATACACTGAAGAAGCATTGCAGAAATATCAACACTCACATTTTAGACAGCACCTTCAGAGAAAGGACATAGCCAGAGAGGAGAAGGAAAACGACATGCAGGCATCAAAAAAGATCCAACAAAACATGTGGTCACCGTAGACATGCAGGCTGTTTTGCAGGCTCCTTGTGGACTTGTAAGCCAGCTATGCTACAACACAAATTTTCAGTTTATAATTTCACCATTTATTGCTTATCTGGTGGGAAAGGAACCTGCTTACATGGAACAAGACAGAAGGCAAACGTGGAGCTTGTGAGATTGCATGTACATTTCATCACTTCCAAATACCATCAGAACAGTGCCTCACATCGTAAAGATTACACAGAAATTCCTTGAAAGCGGGTCACACTCAGATGGAGTGTGACTCTATGCACTCTGCCACACATGTGCCAAGAAGACCACACCAATATACACCACAGGTGAATGGATATTGTCCTGTGCATGGCACATCCACACAACCCTTACCGTTCCATTCCACTCAAACATGCTGACATGGTGGACTTTAAGAACGTTGCACTGACCAGGGCCTACAATACGAAAATTCACATAAAAAATGAACGACTCAACTGGCTAAACCTTAAATGCATCCAGTTCACACAAAACCAGGAAGACTTCATGTATTTTAAGTACAATTTCGATAATGATTTCAGACTTCTGCGTCTTGTAGGGCTGAGCAAGAGAAGACCTCCAGCATTTTCCTGCACAAACCTCCGACACCAGTATGAAAGAAAGCTAGGTATAACAGAGGCAAAGAAGAAAGACCTGATGTCACTGTGTAAAGAAAGCTAGGTATAACAGAGGCAAAGAAAAAAGACTTGATGTCGCTGTGTAAAGGAAAGCTAGGTATAACAGAGGGAAAGAAGAAAGACCCGATGTCACTGTGTAAAGAAAAGCTAGGTATAACAAGGCAAAGAAGAAAGACCCGATGTCGCTGTGTAAAGGAAAGCTAGGTATAACAGAGCAAAGAAGAAAGACCTGATGTCGCTGTTTAAAGGAAAGCTAGGTATAACAGAGACAGAAGAAGTTGATGTCGCGTTTAAGAACTAGTTACAAGACAAGAAGAAGACCCGATGTCGCTGTGTAAAGGAAAGCTAGGTATAACAGAGACAAGAAGAAGATGATGTCGGTTAAGGAAAGTAGGTAACAGAGACAAAGAAGAAGACTTGATGTCGCTGTGTAAAGGAAAGCTAGGTATAACAGAGACAAAGAAGAAAGACCCGATGTCGCTGTGTAAAGGAAAGCTAGGTATAAAGGCAAAGAAGAAAGACCGATGTCGCTGTGTAAGGAAGCTAGGTAACAGAGGGAAAGAAGAAAGACCCGATGTCGCTGTGCCAATCTAACATCATTCCTGAAGAGCATCACTCCTTTTTCGCAGCACTGCCTGTGTGCTCAAATACGAAAGACAGACTACTTGAGCCTGACATCAGTGACAGTGACCAGAACAAATTAATGTCATGTCAGTGTATACATCTGACATTGTGTCTAAGCTTGTGTAAACTCTATCTCACCTCTGACTTTTCTCCCAGCACCCCGAATTTTTTGCAAGTTGACAGCTTGTTACTTGCGTTTGGTTTGAATGATGCAGTCATTATTCACCGCTTCTTCAGTGACTTACATACTGACAGTACGGATTTTAATGGCTGTACTGTGCAAAATAACCAGAAACAGCATCTTTAGTTGCTCGAGAGGCGTGGCACCTAGTCCGGGCCCTTGACATCCTTTTACAACAGGGCGATTTTTGCTGTTTTTGAAGGCGATTTACAAATAAGTCAAGGTTTTGTCAGCACCCCTTTTTTGTCAAGTAAAAGTTCTGTCTTTTGATTTTGTCTGGACGAAAATTGAAAACTTCTGCCCTAATCGTTTGTGATTTACTTGCCTTTGTTTGAAGGTAAGGCCAGCACTGCTCAGTGAGTCTCTCTCTCTATCTCTCTCTCTCTCTCTCTCTCTCTCTCTCTCTCTCTCTCTCTCTCTCTCTCTCTCTTTCTTTCTCTCTCCCTCTTCACACTGAAAATGCGGAAAATCGCAAAAGCTGAATATCAGGGACAGAGTTTTACTCTGTTGGTAATAAGAAACTTGTCAGTATGAAACAGGTTTGTTGTTGTTTGTTGTTGTTGTTGTTGTTGTTGTTTGTTGTTGTTGCATTGTGTTTGTTCCTATATAGGCAACAATAATTGTATTACGCTATGAACTTGTAATGTCATCATTTCCAGCATCTGTTACTTCGGATGGTGAAGACTTGCTGACAGTTCCATAACCTGTAAAATTGACCTGCCAAAGCCTTTCTCTCCCTACGGCCCACTGATAGTTTCCTGTAGCTGGGTGACAGCCATGACGGAAAATCCATCCATGTCTGATGGGTTACCTTGGTGACATCTGTTTATTCACGTGTGGGATTATCCTTGACTGGACCATGACACTGTTCACAATGAATAAGCACTGTCCAAGACAGGACCCTGATACTATTAATGAAAGGAAACTGCACAGTCTGAGATCATGCCATGGATAGTGTTGAGGAACTAAACACCTGCTTGACATCTTGTTAGTCATTAGAAGCCATTACAAACTCCTGGAAAGTATACACACTTGTGAAGAGAGAAAGAAAGAAAGAGAGAGAGAGAGGGGGGGAGAGAGAGAGAAAGAGAGAGAAAGAGAGAGAGAGAGACAGAGAGAGACAGAGAGAGATAAGAACTATGGAACAAAAAGCCACTCATGTCAACTGTATGACCCCCTATAGCTCAATGACACGCCATATGTGACAGTAGTGTACAGACTCGTCTGTATCGTTTCCTCGTATCAGAACGAGAATACATTCGCAAATATTTATTGTCGTTCTTATCCAGTACACAGTGTTATTTAACAAATGTTGAATAATGTTTACCAGATCAGTCGAGTGTAGTGACTTGTGAGAATCGTAACAACCCAGTTACGTGGCTTGGAATACATTTGTAGGACGGTCTCTGTTAGTACAGACATACATGTTAGTACAGACATACATGTTAGTACAGACATACATGTTAGTACAGACATACATGTTAGTACAGACAGACATGTTAGTACAGACAGACATGTTAGTACAGACATACAGTTAGTACAGACATACATGTTAGTACAGACATACATGTTAGTACAGACATACATGTTAGTACAGACATACATGGTAGTACAGACATACATGTTAGTACAGACATACATGTTAGTACAGACAGACATGTTAGTACAGACATACATGTTAGTACAGACATACATGTTAGTACAGACATACATGTTAGTACAGACATACATGTTAGTACAGACATACAGGCCTATCTTTATTGTAGCACACACAGCTTGGATGTTGTCGTACATAACTATATTCTTTGCCCTCTAAAATGTATGGATCTACCTGTTCTTACACCTATTTGTCGCTAGTAATTTCACAGACGGGGTCCAAATTGCCAACACAGTATTCTGCATTCACTGACAAACACAACGGAGCATAATACATAACTTCAATTATGTTTAGCTGCAGTAAATCACCTCTTTGAATAAGACCTACTGTCCTGACTGATAAACCTGTTATTTCTGTTCATTAACACTGATATAACCTTATTAGAAAGGCGCTGACGATGAACAGAACTGATTGTGTCCGGGTGCTCCACTCTGATGTATTGTGTGACTCAAGCAGACCAAACAACAACAACAATACAATATAAAATAAAAAAAATAAGATGAAATAAAATAAAACAAAATACAATGAAAATTAAATAAACACTACATGCGAGGAACGGTGTTTAGTGTGCCCATGGCAAGTTGGCCAGTCAAGTGGCCATCTTGTTAAAGTGGGTCCTTAACTTGCGTCACTCTCCTCACTCCAAAACCATCTGCTGGGATCTGGGGAAGTGATCGTCAGTACGTAAGACAGTGTGTTGAAGATTGTAGCATCTCTCTCTCTCTCTCTGTCTCTCTGTCTCTCTCTGTCTCTCTCTCTCTGTCTCTTTCTCTCTCTCTCTCTCTCTCTCTCTCTCTCTCTGTCTCTCTCTGTCTCTCTGTCTCTCTCTCTCTCTCTCTCTCTCTCTCTCTCTCTCTCTCTCTCTCGTGTGCCTTTCTCTCTCCCTCTTTCGCTCTTCTCTCTCTTCCTCACGGTCGTCTGTGCTCTAACACAAGAAAACTGAATGGAAACGATCCACGGTATGATAAGAAAGCTGTGTGTGTGTGTGTGTGTGTGTGTGTGTGTGTGTGTGTGTGTGTGTGTGTGTGTGTGTGTGTGTGTCTGTGTCTGTGTCTGTGTGTGTGTTTGCGTGTGTGTGTGTGTGTTGTGTGTGTGTGTGGGTCTGTGTCTGTGTGTGTGTGTGTGTGTGTGTGTGTGGGGTGTGTTGTGTGTGTTGTGTGTGTGTGTGTCTGTGTGTCTGTGTGTAAATAGAGACAGAATCAAGATACGGCTACAGCCTGTCTGACTGTTTGTGGTGTTATTCTGTTTGGATTTCTGTTTCCTTTACTTCAGTGTATAAACATTATTGTTGGTTTGGCGTGGATTCATGAAGTGATAAGGTGGTTGTAAATACTTTTTTATATTAATATTTCATCTAAACTAGAGATAACAACTCTGCTAAAGCTATGACGATGTGTTCTCTTTATGATATAACTGAGTATGTATGCATGTAATCAACAGTCTTACACTCTCATAAATACAGACATATCGCATTCATTGTTTCAGCAGGCCATAAATAGACACAAAGAGCTAAGAACTATGCAACCAAAATACAGGTGTTTATAATTGTGACCTCCCACCACGAAATCAGTCTTAACTAGCATTTTGGACATTTTGAGATATACATATCACTGGAAAGTGTACATTCAGCTGATTATTTTGGTACCTGAATAAAGCTTGTACTCAAAAACATGTAGAAGTTATATATGTTTAAAGTCATTAAGTTGTATGACGGCCATTTTGAGAAAACGGCCTCTAAAGTTTTTGTGTGCTCTCCTACACATTTTCCTTAAATTTCTTTATTTGGTGACTTTGACCCAGTTTGTTTCTAATTTTCGCTGTCATTATCTGAAAGGTACACCAAAGAGCTTTCCATCAGTATATTACATGTGCGGGTACTGTACAGGTTACGGTTCATAATAAGAGACAAAAATAGGTACTTTTAGTAGGATATTGCTGCGATCAGTGCATTAAAATACCATTTTAAATTGATTAATAATATTTTTTCAAGAAAAAAAATTCCGTGGGGGATAGATTATAGTCTACAGAAATCAGTTTTGAGAAAAAGTCAAAACACCCCAGATAGACCCTCAGTCACTTTTTCAGCTCCTAGTGCTGTTCGACTGACTGCGAGTTAAGACTGATTTGGTGGTGGGAGGTCACAAATACGAGGTTACCACATCTTCTTGTGGCCCACAAAGACTCCAGTAGAACAAATAACGTGTTTTTAGATCATTCCATTTCTTTAAAAGAGACACTGCTTACGTACAGGCAAAATGTAGTACACAAGACACGACGTTCTCGTAATCACGTTTTGAGGAAATGTCCCCCAAACCCAGTATCTTTGAGATACTGCTTTCTGGTTGTCCACGTTCTTGGTGCTTTCAGCTGATGAAAATCAAGCATCTTATAATTGTTTTAAAGTGTCTTGTTTACACTAAGCACAAAACAGAAATTAAGATTAAAGAACATGCTTTCAGCAGAAATAATACTAATTTACTATTTGTAAAAGTCATGAAGGCCATGCTTAAGTATATCTTAATGTTATAGTAACTCAAAGTTTAAAAATCGTCTCCTGTAAACTATCAGAAAATCGAGATACTTCGTTCTGGTTGTCAACCATCGAAATGTACGTATGTGCTCCATCCGAATCTGTCTCGATTGTTTGCTAGACAATCTTGATAGTGGCAGGCGCATTGATAAAGAAGATTAGGAAAAGACAGGCGACAAGTTTAGGACATTTTATGAGGAAAGGGGAATTACAGCACCTGGTCACAACAGGAAAACTACACGTAGAGGGAAATAGAACACCAGGTAGACAGACCCAGGGAGAGAATATTGGACGGACTTGCAGGGTGGCGGAGAACATAGGGGGTGGAAGATGTGCTTGCAGCGACAAGGGATAGATTCGTATGGAGGCCATGATCGCCAACACCATGCGGCAGGGCACATAAAGATCATGATCCAAATCTGCCAGGAATAAATGGGCAGACTCCTTGAGCCTGCGGGAAACCATATGCGTGGTATGGTCTTGAAATGGGGAGGTGGTGATAAGTGACCTATGAAACCACTAAAGTGATCAACTGCAGGAAGTAAGATGGGCGGGATAATTGACCTATGACCACTAAACTGATGCCTGAAGGAACTAGTAAATGGGGGTGATAAGTGACCTATGAACCACTACACTGATGACTGAAGGAACAGTAAGATGGGTGGTGATAAGTGACCTATGAACCACTACACTGATGAAGGAACAGTAAGATGGCGGTGATTAGTGACCTATGAACCACTACATGATGACTGAAGGAACAGTAAGATGGGTGGTGATTAAGTGACCTATGAACCACTAAACTATGACTGAAGGAACAGTAAGATGGCGGTGATTAGTGACCTATGAACCACTACACTGATGACTGAAGGAACAGTAAGATGGGTGGTGATAAGTGACCTATGAACCACTACACTGATGACTGAAGGAACAGTAAGATGGCGGTGATTAAGTGACCTATGAACCACTAAAGTGATGACTGAAGGAACAGTAAGATGGGTGGTGATAAGTGACCTATGAACCACTACACTGATGAAGGAACAGTAAGATGGCGGTGATTAAGTGACCTATGAACCACTACACTGATGACTGAAGGAACAGTAAGATGGGTGGTGATTAGTGACCTATGAACCACTACACTGATGAAGGAACAGTAAGATGGGTGGTGATAAGTGACCTATGAACCACTATACTGATGAAGGAACAGTAAGATGGCGGTGATAAGTGACCTATGAACCACTACACTGATGAAGGAACAGTAAGATGGCGGTGAGGCCAGTTTTTAGGTTGCAGGCTGGGACTGAGCTCCAATATCAGAACTTGAGTGTACTATTCTGTCAAAACCAACCATTTCATTTGCTTTGTTATATGGTAAGATCCCACCAATCAGTAAATCAATACGCCAACAAAGACGGCGTTTCGCGGGACACTGCTGGCGTAGCAAAGAAGAACTGGTAGATGTTCTACTATGGAGACCCAGTCACGGCAAACAAAGACCAGGACGTCCAAAGAAGACCTTCATCGACCAACTGATGGATGATACGGGCTGTCAGTATGATGAACTACCTACTGCAATGTCTGACAGAGAGGGATGGAGGAAACGTGTCATGGATAGCCGAGCAAGGTCGACATTGAAGTGAACTGAAAAACCCATCAGCCCATTAAATGCTATGATGTTGATGATGACCATGGGGATGATAATCGTGATACTATGGAGTTCCAGCGAGGATTGAGACTGTGTGGCAGGTTGTACTCCACGCTTACTGTTATAGTACACCCTGGCGGCAAGCAGGCTCGAGAGATACAAAAACCTGCGGTGTTGCTCAAGAAAGTTAAGCAACACTTTCAGTGACGCAACCACGAAGTGGATGAGACTCGACCATCAGGTCCCAGTCTTCCCAATGAGATCATAACACTCTGAATTTTGGGTAACAGCCGGATGGGGCCG
>JAPXFY010000034.1:519224-529224 GCA_030674185.1 Monoplex corrugatus
GAGAAAGAGAAAGACAGGCCGAGAAACAGAGAGAGAGAAATGAAGAAAGACAGAGAGAAAGCGACAGAGAGAGAGAGACAGATGTATTCACACTTGCACCACTTCAATCACAACAATTATCACTACCACCACCAACACCGCCACCAAATAGACTACAGATTTTCGTTTTGTTCCCAAAATGTTTATTTATGAAAAACAAAATCAACGATAACCCAACCTGGAATAAACCAAATTAAATACATTTGGAATCATTATTGATACACATAGAATAAACAATATGTGAACACACAATATTTTTTCAAATTGAGGAAGGTAGTGAGACAGGTATGCATTCCATAAAAAGTTCTACTTTGTGGTCATCTACACTTCACCCAAACAAGGATTACACTGATACAATCATGAGACCATAACTTTTTCATAATAACACCAGTCTTAAAGGTTATTAACACCAGCAAGAGTTTAGATTAATGCAAAAGAAATTTGGGCAAAAACAAAGAAATGAATCCGTAATACTTAGCTCACAGATTATTAGTATCGATTGGGGACTCATCATCATCATCGTCAGGTGCCGTGCCGCATGGCGTTGGCGACCATGGACTTCCAACCATCTCTATCTCTCGCTGCCCCCAGCATTTCCCCCACCCTCTTCATCCCCCAGCCACTCTGCAAGTCCGTCCAGCATTCTCTCCCTGGGTCTACCCGGTGCTCTCTTTCCCTCCAGCTTTCCCGTTGTGACCAGGTGTTCCACACCCCCCTTCCTCATAAAATGGCCTATAAATGTTGCTTGTCTTTTCCTAATCTTCCTTATCAGTGATCGACTTGTGTCTGCCTCCATCAAGACTGTCTCGTTTGGTTTCTTTGCTGTCCATGGACTCTCAACATTCTTCTGAGAAACACATCTCGGCTGCCTCAATCCTGCTCTGGCTTTGCTTGCTGACTGTCCATGCCTCGCATCCGTACAACAGTATTGGTTCTATATAACATTCAAGGACTCTCTTTCTGATGTTAATTGATAGGCATTTGTTGGTAAGAATGCTTGTCATCTTCTTGAATGCTGTTTCGGCTTGTCCGATTCTGCCAGCTATTTCCGATGTGCATCAACTAAGCATAAATACAAATCCTTATTCATCTCAACTGACCTCTCTATGATAGTTCTTAGGATGTATATGGCATTAAAGTTCCTTTCCCTTCCACAAATCCACACTGTTCTTCTGCTATTTCTCTTTTGATTCTATTCCTTGTCCTCATCATGATTATTCTTAACAGGATTTTTGTTACGTGACTCATCAAACATTGTGCGATGGAGTTCGCATTCTATAGCCCCTGTCTTCTTTGGAAGTGCAATGAAAATTGATTTTGACATATCTTTGGGGATTTTTCCTGTGTCATAAATTTCATTTAGGAGAACTGTTATTTTTTCTATGCCAAATTCCTCCAGGGCTTCAATCATCTCTGTAGTAATGTCTGGTCCTGGGGCTTTTCCTGGTTTCATCTTTTTCAGTGCTGCTCTGACTTCATCTTTCATTATGGGTGGTCCTTCAAAGTTCTTTTTTATAATGTGTTCTTCGTTTCTGTCATCCTCAAAAAGGTCTTTAATGTACTCTCCCCATCTGTCTAATACCTTATCTTTTTCCATGATAAGCGTGCCATCTTTTGATTTTAAGCAACCAGTTGATGTGCATGTATTTTTCCTGTGAACAATTTCTTCAATTCGTCTGTACATACCCTGAGGATCCATTTTGTGTCGTTCTTCTATCTCTTTGCATTTTGTGTTCATCCAAGCTTCCTTAGCTTCATTGCACCTATATCTGATTTCTTTGTTTATCTTCCTGTATATCTCCTCGTTTCTCTTTACCTTCCTCCTTTTCTCCATCAGGCCCAAAATTTCATTAGTCATCCGGCTCTTTTTTGCTTTTCTATTTGCCTTAGGGATTTCTTCACAAGCTTCATTTATAGAACTTTTCAACTTTGTCCATTGTTCCTCACTGTCACCAACGTCTTCCAGAGCACTGAATTTGTTTTGAACATGCACATTAAATTTTTGACGTATCATTTCATCTGTCTTCAAGAGTCCAAGGTTTAGTTTGATGTTGCTTTTGGTCTGTTTCCTTTCCCTCAATTTCAGCCTAAACCTTCCCACTACCGGATTGTGGTCACTGTTGCAGTCTGCGCTTGGTAGTGTTTTTGCTGACAGTAAAGAATTTCTAAATCTTTTGTTGATCAGGATGTAGTCAATTTGATTTTTGGTATTATCTCCTGGACTCATCCAAGTCCATTTTCTTCTGTTAGGCTGCTCAAACCAGGTGTTTCCTACTATGAACTCATTCATCTGTGCCCATTCTACAAGCTTCCCCCCTCTTTCGTTTTGTGTACCAAGTCCATGAGGTCCAACTATATCCTCCACCCTATCCTGTCCCACTTTAGCATTAAAATCTCCCATTATGACTGTAACTTCCTGTGATTTACATTGGACCTTGGCCATCTCTAAAACTTCGTAGAAGTTGTCGATGTCTTCCTGAATACTTGCGGATGTTGGTGCATACACCTGTATGATGTTGATATCAAAAGGTTTCCCTCCGAATCTGAGCAGTAAAACTCTGTCGGACACTGCCCAGTATCCTTTAACTGCTTTTGATTTGTCTTTGTCCATTATGATGCCTACTCCTCTTTCATGTGAATTACCACCAGAGTATATCACTTATATTCTCCTGATGTTATCATGCCTGCCCCCTTCCATCTCATTTCCCCTAGTCCTAAAATACTGATGTTAAGCCTTTCCATCTCCATTTTGATGTTATCTAATTTACCTTTCTGCAGCATTGTTCTTACATTCCATGTTGCCACCTTGGTGTTGAATTTAATCTTGGTTTTGGTCGCAGTAGCTGGCTGACGGTCTGGTGTCACCTGCGCCGCATGACAGTCCCTACCGGACGAAGGTGCTCCACAGGAGCACCTATTGACGTCGTTAACTTTCTTCTTTATTCTTCCTCTGTCCATGGATTTCCTGGGGGAAAGTACTATGGTGGTTTCCCCTTGCCTTCCATCAGTTTTTTATTTTAGGGTTGACTCCCTTAGCCTTACTGTCTCCCGAGATGTCCACAAGGCAGTGGAGCTATTTACCCATAGCTTGGGGATCTGGTTCGTGGGCACCAGGGCGGATTGGGGACTACTGGTTCGAATCATCACAATACATATACATAGAGAACGGGCACACAACCTTATTGAATAACACACACACACACTCACACAAACACAAAGGCATACACACAGGTATGTATGTATGTATATGTATATATGTATGTAAGCCAGAACAAGATTGAGGCAGCCGAGATGTGGTTTCTAAGAAGAACGTTGAGAGTTCCATGGACAGCAAAGAAAACAAATGAGACAGTCTTGATGGAGGCAGACACAAGTAGATCACTCATAAGGAAGATTAGGAAAAGACAAGCAACATTTATAGGCCATTTTATGAGGAAGGGGGATTTGGAGCACCTGGTCACAACGGGAAAGCTGGAGTTAAAGAGAGCACCAGGTAGACCCAGGGAGAGAATGCTGGACGGACTTGCAGAGTGGCTGGGGATGAGGAGGGTGGGGGAGATCCTGGGTGCAACGAGAGATAGAGATGGTTGGAAGTCCATGGTCGCCAACGCCATGCGGCAGGGCACCTGATGATGAAGATGATGATAATTATTTCAATAGGTGTGTTGTAATGTTAAATGTGAATGTTTTGATTTTGGCTGTTCTTTTCTGGAACATACTTTACAGATTTTGTTGGTAATATTGTGTAATACATATTGTAGTTGCTCTGAGTATCTGGTATTGTGATAATATTGGGGAACACATTCAACTTGCTCTGAGTATCTAGTATTGTGATAATATTGGGGAACACATTCAACTTGCTCTGAGTATCTTGTATTGTGATAATATTGGGGAACACATTCAACTTGCTCTGAGTATCTAGTATTGTGATAATATTGGGGAACACATTCAACTTGCTCTGAGTATCTAGTATTGTGATAATATTGGGGAAACATTCAACTTGCTCTGAGTATCTAGTATTGTGATAATATTGGGAACACATTCAACTTGCTCTGAGTATCTGGTATTGTGATAATATTGGGGAACACATTCAACTTGCTCTGAGTATCTAGTATTGTGATAATATTGGGGAACACATTCAACTTGCTCTGAGTATCTAGTATTGTGATAATATTGGGGAACACATTCAACTTGCTCTGAGTATCTAGTATTGTGATAATATTGGGGAACACATTCAACTTGCTCTGAGTATCTAGTATTGTGATAATATTGGGGAACACATTCAACTTGCTCTGAGTATCTTGTTATTTTTGTGATAATGTTTTCTATCACATTTTCCAGTTGCTCTGAATATCTCAACGTGTGATGACAAAAAGTATCTTAGCATGATTATGATGACATAGCATGATTATCTATATTTATATAACATAGCATGATTATCTATATTTATATAACATAGCATGATTATAATTAGGCCTACATAGGTGTCTTAGCTGCAGTTAGCATGATTAAAGTGACAGCATGATTATGATGACATAGCATGATTATGATGATGACATAGCATGATTATGATGACATTATCATGGAGTGCAGAGTCCAGCTGCTCACAGTCAGTGAGTATTGTAATATTAGAGCACACATGACCGTACAAAATGTTGGTATTTTCTGATCTATGATTGGCGTAGACCTGCATTGTTCACATGAGGCCTGCTTGGGGCAGAAGTCCGGGCTCTAGCTTTCGAATCTGACTGTGTAAGTTCAAGTCTTGTGAAAAAAAATCTGTACATACTTTGTTCAGTTTACTGAACTGTAAATGGAGTTGTCTGGCCCTGTACAGGGTTGGGGAAGGTTAAGCAGGGAGACAAAGGAGATGGACACCACCCTCATAAGGTTGGTGCCATGAAAAGTGTAGGCTACCTTGTCATTCACATACAACCTGGCCATTAGGGCACAACTTGTACTGACTGCATGTTTGATTTAATTGATGCGTTGATTCTCAAGTTACGGCGAAGCTTTAGTGGCTAATAACAGATGAGTGGAGTCTTGCAAGCTTATTAAGCTGGAGACAAGAGGTGACACTTTGGTATCGTTTGACCTTGATGTTATCACGTATGGTTAACCCTTTCAGTGCCAGGGAAGTTTTAAGATTCGAGGGTAATAATTAACAAAAAATTCTATTATTTCTAGTGCAAAAACTATAGAGATACAACAAAGAAACATGTGTTTTTTGACTGAAAATGAGCGCGGATTCAGAATCTGGGATTATTTTTCTCTTTATTTTGATTGCAAAGGCCTGTTCTGGCATTCCAAAGTGGAAATAATTTTTTTGTGTTATCTAAAAAGTAAGTTTCCACATCTACAGATTGACACCCAATACACTCACAGACAAAAACAAAATAAAAAAAACAAAACAAACAAACAAAACAAAAACAACACACACACAAAAACAAAAAGCTGAAAATGACTTGTTTGTTGTCAGTTTATACACATAAATGAAAACAAAACATATTACATCATAAAATGTTCATGAAATCATTCTAAACTCATGCAGACGCATAAGCGAGTAACTGTTCAAACAATGACAGACCTGGTTTCAGTAAACATAAAAGTAATTGTACTCAGACACTGAACTGTCAAACCATGACACTTATTGTACTCAGACACTGAACAGTCAAACTACATGACATTCATAAGTTGGTTCTGTCTGTTCTTCAGGTTCTGCCATCAAAATAAGAGAAAAATAAGCCCAGGTTCTCAATCCTCGGTCAAATGAGTCAATCAGCTCATCAGTGAGAAACAGCTTGAAAAAAAAGCGTAACCCGCGTCCCCAGTTCCCACTTTCAATCCTGGGGACTACTGGTTCGAATCCCCACAATACATATACATAGAGAACGGGCACACAACCTTATTGAATAACACACACACACTCACACAAACACAGGAAAAGACAGGCAACATTTATAGGCCATTTTATGAGGAAGGGGGATTTGGTGCACTTGGTCACAACGGGAAAGCTGGAGGGAAAGAGAGCACCAGGTAGACCCAGGGAGAAAATGCTGGACGGACTTGCAGAGTGGCTGGGGACGAGGGGGGTGGGAGAGATGCTAGGGGCAACGAGAGATAGCGACAGATGGAAGTTCATGATCGCCAACGCCATGTGGCAGGGCACCTTATATATATATATATATATATATATGTGTGTGTGTGTGTGTGTGTGTGTGTGTGTGTGTGTGTGTGTGTGTGTGTGTGTGTGTGTGTGTGTGTGTGTGTGTGTGTGTGTATATTCAGGGAAGGGCCACAGAAGCTTATTGAACAATCATGTGTACTACTCGTCACACTGATCCTCAACAGAGTCATCACCAATGTTATAGCCAAGCCTGTCAGGCCCGAATTTCAATGTCGCTTTCCTGGAGGAAGAGTCACGAGTGACGTAGAGTTTACCACATACAGACTGCAAGAGAAGTGATGAGAACAAAACCAGGAGCTTCAAATGGTGTTTTGTAGATCTGACTGAAGCAATTGACACTGTTAAATAGATTTGCCTTTGGGAGATAAAATGACTGTTCGATTGCCATCACAAGCTTGCCTCATTTATTGTTTCCTGTCACAATGTCATACTCGCCAGGCTGCAAGAGATTGGGCAGGCATTCGAACTTTCCCAGTGGAGAGCAGAGTGAAACAAGGATGCGTTCTAGTACCCACATTTCTCTCCATCCTCTTTTCAACAAAGCTAATCGATGCATTGAGAGACTTTGATAAGAGGATTACGTAGTTTGGTCATCTGACCCGACCACAACCCTACCAGCTGTTTTAAAAGGCATATAACAAAAAGATATGTAGATTTAAAGCGTGTGGTAAACCAAGATCTGGATTGATAGTATGAAAAAGACCACGGCCGCACACATAATTTGTCCATCCCCGGTCTTCCAGCTCACTGTTGATCGTGAACTCTTACTTCCAGCAACAACCAGATTGATACAAGTAGCCAATTAGACAAAGAAGAAGAAGAAGAAGACGAAGAAGAAAAGCAAAAGAAAACTACCACCGTTAATGAAGAAAGATGATATCAGCATTTTACCAGGACAACGTTTCACTTTGTCCAGGACAAAACATATCAGTATTACCTCGGACAAATTAGAATCACAGTTTAGTTTACCAAAATACCACATTTTCCTGAAATCCACTTTCTAACTGGGATAAATACATCAACACGTTATCCAGTATCACACATGATTAAGCAAACGTGAACAAGATATGTTAAAGTGATCATGTTCTTTTAACCCTTTGACTCCCGCATAGTATCCACCACCAGCATAAAAGCTTAACCATCTGACTCCCTCACCCTATCCACCAGCTTCTTGCATGATGCACCGATTTATTTAAATCCACATGAAACAAGATCCAAAACAAGAGTGACTGCCCGCGCCCAAGCAAACACAAACCAGAAGAACAAGAAAACCAATGTAAGCGCGTCTCCAACAAGACAAAACAAAACAAGCGCAAATTTTCGGCCAACTAGCCTTTGTCAAGCGCGAACGCACGGTCACAGACAAATCACAGATCTCTTACCCACTGGACGAGGCGGCAGGGAAGTTTTTAGTCCCGTTTTTATTATCCATTGTTTGGTGTCTGTGATTTGTCTGTGACCGTGCGTTCGCGCTTGACAAAGGCTAGTTGGCCGAAAATTTGCGCTTGTTTTGTTTTGTCTTGTTGGAGACGCGCTTACATTGGTTTTCTTGTTCTTCTGGTTTGCACATGAAACAAGTTCCTCTTTTTATGGGACTCTGAAAAGTACATTTTTTCATGGAAAAATACGATACTGATAAGAGGTACATAAATATGAGAGAGAAAGAGACACAGAGAGAGAGAGAAGAGAGTGAGACACACAGAGACAGACAAGACAGAGAGATTCAGAGAGAAGAGAGAGAGACAGAAAGACAGACAGAAAGACAGACAGACAGACAGAGACAAAGAGAGACAGAGAAACTTACAAGCAAAGATGTCAACACATGACGAACATTAAATCAGAACCCATCCTGGGTAAAAATAATCCCTAGCATTGTTCCACATCTGCCGACCATACCTGGAATTGGGTACAAAGAAATCCTTGTAGGCCACAACAGTACCGTTATTTTTGTAAGCAGCCCACCACCCGAAAGTACCCACAGTCATAATAACGTGATCCATACGTGACAGCACCTCCATATCTACGGCTGGGGAGTCAGAACGTGGCAATATCGTCACGTCTGTAGCGTTTGTGATGTTCTTGCGAAACCAGGTGGGCTTTAACGTAATCACGACGAAAGTGACGTCACGGAACTTGGACCGGAAGTACGCCATCGCTCGGTGGTAGTATTGTGGAGGGGCGACTTTCTTCCCATTTTGGATTGCCCGTTTAGTTAAGTAGTCCTCCATTCGCACGTGCACTCCAACTAACGTTCGATGTGGCAGTCTCGTTGTGAGGTCAGCCAATATGCGGAGAGATTTATTGACAACATCAGCATTGAAAGACAGGACACTCTTCACTTCTGCCTTACATGGTTCAAAGTATTTCCAGGATTGCAAGTAACCCCCTAGAGAATGGTGGGTTTCTGTTGGCTCCAGCTTCATCATTTTTGGATTAAATCCACAGCACGTGCCAGGTGAATGACCAACGATAGGGGACAAAGGAAGCTGACGCCATAAGTCTGGCCGAACTGTTATTCCTTGATAACGGATGTCACCCAACCATTTGGCATCCTTGACGATCAGCGTCAGGTTGTTGAGTTGTGCGATGCAAAACGCTGAGGCAAACTCAAACAGAACGTTACCCAGACGTCCAGCAAAGCTGCGTTTGAGGTAGCGTTTGTGAGGATCTATCATAAATTGGACGGTCTGCTTCTGGTTGATACTTTGCAGCTTTGCTTTGTCCTGAAACTGTGTTTGACTGTGAAGGTTTGTTTCACCCAAAGTCTGCCTTTTATTCTGAAGTTCTGCTTCATTGTGAAGCTTTGTTTCACCCCAAAGCTTTCGTTCTTTCTGAAGGTCTGTTCCTGTGAAGGTCTGTTCTGCTGAAGTCTGTTCCTGCTGAAGGTCTGTTTCCTGCTGAGGTCTGTTTTGCGCCAGTGTTTTGTGTCATCAACATTTCTTGATTTTGTGGTAGGATGTGGCGTCACTTGTGCCGTCGTTTGGAGTGACTTCATTGTCTGCACCCCCACATCCATCAAATCTGCTTTGTGCTGAGAGTGTATCACCACAATATAGTAGACGCTCAAGATGACCACGCTGATGACTGTTGTGTACCGGAACAGTGCTGGAAAAAAACAAACAACAACTTTTACTATCTTCGTTCAAGAAGACGCTTTAAATTTCAGGTGAAACTATTTTTCCCTAAAAAGGAAAGATTAAACACGGTTTTTAGTGTTTGTTTAAAAAGAACACAGCAGATTTCACACAAAAATATTCATCTTGATAAGGAAAGATTAATTTCAGATCTTTTAGAACATTTTATTAAGTAGGCATTTAATACCTGTGTATATGCGTGAATAGAGACAAATGTCACTGCAGATCTTTTTAGCTTTGAGTATATTGACATACATCAGATAAGACTTCATAGATGCTTAGGTTTAAATCTTCATGACTGATGTTTAAGATATGAAACGAAAGCAGTAACTGTTTATCTTAGATTTTTTAAAACAGAGTTTGATGTAAGATTCAACTTAACATAAACGACAAACTGTTATATTTGTTTGTGTTTTTGCATGTGGGCTTTTTAGCTGCAAATACCACATGCAAATTAAAGACAACTCATTCAAACATAATCATATAATAAATTGCTAGTGTTCACTGTTCAGTACTGAAATATTTTGTTATCTCTAAAACACAAAATGAATACCATTGCTACCACAGTGTCAGTCATAATCATAAAGCATAATTGGCACACATTGAAAAAGCTGTCAAACAAATAAATAATTTGACAGGC
>JAPXFY010000034.1:534224-539224 GCA_030674185.1 Monoplex corrugatus
GTACAAGGCGTGCAGCATTGTTTTGAATGCGCTGTAGGATGTGAATGGTGGAGGCAGGAAGACCAGACAGGAGTGAATTGCAATAGTCAATGCGAAACATTATGAAGGAGAGAACGAGTTTTGCAGTTGTTTCCACAGAGAGATACTTCCTGATCAAGCTTATACGATGGAGGTGATAGTAGCAAGATCTGGCAGTTTGAGAAAACAAAGTTGTTCATGGACAGGGTAGAGTCAATGCAGACACCAAGGTTTTTAGCTGAATCAGAAATTGGGACTGATGTGTTACATAATGGGAGAGAAAGGGGAGGCAGCTGAGAAAGTTTCTGACGGGTGCCAATGAGGATAGCTTCTGGCTTGTCGTCATTAAGCTGAAGTTTGTTGAACGTCATCTTCTGTGTAGTATTCTGTATTGATTGATGTTATGTGTGAAAAGAAGAACCGGTTTACAGTCTGATAGGAGATGATTAGAAAAGAGTATCCCATTTTATTCGTTGCAGATTTTTGTGTTCATGATCATAATTATATTATGTCGTTAATGTGAGCATAATGTAAATCATTGACACGCACACACAAGTACACAAATACACCCACACACATACACTGCTGTTTCAATATATCTTTTAATAAAACATTATTTACAGTAATCACTAAGTTTAGACTTATGTTTCAGTGCGCTAGGTACTAACTCAAGTCTGGTCAATTCTGGAACCATTTATTGTCAAATTACCTTACACTGTACAGACGCATATGGTATCTAAACACACACACACACACACACACACACACACACACACAAAACACACACACACACACACACACACACACACACACAACACACACACACACAGATGCTGTGACTAGTCATGTAGTTAACTACTGGAACTGAATTATGTCATTTTCAAGGTCGTTTTTCTTTATTTTAAAAACAGTCCCATACCTTGTTCAGGCTAAATGCTTAAAAAGACACTAGACACTTCTAGACTTCATCATACTTTTGGCATCTCTGACATTGCTCTCTCCTGGTTCACTTCATATCTATCAAACAGAAAACAAACTGTTCTCATCAATGGCACTTACTCTCAACCTGCATACCTGACCTGTGGTGTTCCACAAGGATCTGTCCTTGGCCCTGTTCTTTTCACTCTTTACACCTCCCCCCTGTCCACCATCATCAACTCCCACTCTGTAAAACACCACTTCTATGCTGATGACACCCAACTTCTAGACAGTGACACACCAGACAATATACAGCGCCTCTTGACTCGCACCACTGAGTGTTACTCGGACATTAAGAACTGGATGACGTTCAACAAACTTCAGCTTAATGACGACAAGACAGAAGCTATCCTCATTGGCACCCGTCAGAAACTTTCTCAGCTGCCTCCTCTTTCTCTCCCATTATGTAACACATCAGTCCCAATTTCTGATTCAGCTAAAAACCTTGGTGTCTGCATTGACTCTACCCTCTCCATGAACAACTTTGTTTCTCAAACTGCCAGATCTTGCTACTATCACCTCCATCGTATAAGCCTGATCAGGAAGTATCTCTCTGTCGAAACAACTGCAAAACTCGTTCTCTCCTTCATAATGTCTCGCATTGACTATTGCAATTCACTCCTGTCTGGTCTTCCTGCCTCCACCATTCACATCCTGCAGCGCATTCAAAACAATGCTGCACGCCTTGTACTCAAAAAGAAAAAAGCTGACCACATATCTCCTCTCCTGGACAACTTCACTGGCTCCCTGTATCAAAGCACATACAGTATAAACTAGACACCATGTGTTACAAAAGCCTCAATAACGCAGCCCCCGATTTCCTGTCAAGCCTACTTGAGATCTATGTTCCCTCACGTACCCTCCGCTCTGCCTCCGATCCTCTGACTTTTCGCTTTCCACGCACTAAGCTCAATACCTATGGTCCACGAGCCTTCTCTGTTTCTGGTCCACTTTCCTGGAACAAACTTCCTCTCTCAGTCCGTCAGCAACCTACTTTTGTCTCCTTCAAGTCCGCTCTCAAAACTCACCTTTTCTCCTCTGCATAAAATCCTGACCTCACTCAATCCCCTCTGCAGCCTGTCTCCGCTCGGAGGGAATCACATTGTAATATATAATTGTATATAATATGCTCTCTATAATTTTCCATTGCTTTTATTCTTTCTCCCCATTTATAGCCGTGTGCGTATGCGTGTGTGTGTGTGTGTGTGTGTGTGTGTGTGTGTGTGTGTGTGTGTGTGTGTGTGTGTGTGTGCGTGCGTGCGTGCGTGTGCGTGCGTGCGTGTGTGTCTGTTTTAGCGCTTAGATTTGATTTTATCAAGATTTTGCGCTATATAAATAAAATATTGTATTGTATTGTATTGTATTGTATTGTATTGTATTGTATTGTATTGTATTGTATTGTATAAACATTAAAAACTACCAATTACCAAACGAGAGAGAAAAAAAGAAAGAAAGACAGAGAGGGAAACAAAGAGAGACAGACAATGAAAGAGAGAATGGGGGAGACAAAGTGAAAGATAGAGAGACAGAGACAGAAACAGAGAGCAACAGAGAGAGAGAGAGAGAGAGTCTCAGTCAACGACTGACACAACAATTGTGACACGACATATGATTTAAATCAGAATCCACCCAGGATACATATAGTCTGTGGCGTTGTTCCTAAGCTGCAGAGCAAACCTGGAAGCAGGCACGTAGAAATCCTTGTAGGCGACGACAATACCGTTATTTCTGTAAGCAGCCCACCACACCAAAGGTGCCCACACTGACGATAATGTGATCCAAACGTGACAACACCTCCATATCTACCGCTGGGGAGTCAGAACGTGGCAATATCGTCACGTCTGACGCGGCTGTGACACTGTTTCTGAACCATTCGGGGTCTGACGTAATCACCACAAAACTGACGTCATAAAACTTGGATCGAAAATACGCCATTGCTCTGTGGTAATAATCAGGAGGGGCCACTTTCATCCCAGCTTTCTGTGGTTCAGGATTCAAATAGTCTTCCATTCGTACGTGGACCCCAACTAATGTTCTGTGTAGCAGTTTCTTTTTAAGCTCGACAATTATTTTGTTAGCGGTGTGGATGATAACATCTTTAAAAACAATTACACGTCTCATTTCTGGCTTGCAGGGTTCAAAATACTTCCAGGACTGGAAATAGCCAATTAAAACGTGGTTTCTGTCTGGTTTCAGTGTAAGCAGGTTGGGTTTAAATCTGCAGCAGGGGCCTAGCACATAACTAATGGCATGGTGTTTAGACAGCTCAGTCCATAACTGTGGATGGGCTCTTAATCCTTGGTAGCTAATATTCTGGAAATGTTCAACGTCTCGCACAATCAGTGTCAGATTGTTCAGCTTTGCGATGCAAAAGGCAGATGCAAATTCAAAGAGAATGTTTCCAAGACGACCAATGAACCCAACAGTTAGATAGTGGTTCTCAGGATAAATCAATGATAGAATACTCTGTATCGAACTGATATTGTGTAGGTTGGCCCTAGAGGTTGGATTTTCTGACTCAAAATTACCAGTATCTTTTGTTTTCCTAGTAGCATAAACTGACTTAAAATCTCCCTCTTGTTCTGCTTTTATAGTTGGAGTTTCTGACTCAAGTTTACCTTTGTATTTTCCTTTTAGGGTGGGATTTTCTGACTCCAAGTTACCTTTGTGTTTGGGTTTCATGGCAATAATTTTTGGCGCAAAAGTACTCCTGTATTTTATAAATTGATTAGTAATGTCTGGCTCAAAATTGGTCCTCTGTTTCGCTTTTGTAGCATGATTTTCAAACTCAAAATTATCCTCCATTTTTACTTTTATAGCAGAATTTTGTGGTATCTGCTCTCTTTTCTTTTGAAGTGATTCCATTCTCTTCTTATGGGAGATGCCAAAATACACTGGGTTTCGGGACGGGTGATTTCAGAAGTAATACTGGAGCCAGAACCACCAGTCTGCCTGAAAACCGACTGTAAGGATGTCTTTGGTGATCTTTGCCTCTGGAATGCTGAGCGTGTATGCGTAAGCTGGTGCCTAGCGTTCTGTAATCCAACATCGTGCCGTTTGGTGACAATGAAGTAGTTTGCCAGGAAGAGCAGTATGGCGACTACTGTGTATAAGAACGGATCTGGAAACAAAGAAACTCTACTTACATTTTTAATTTAATTAAGATAAATAAATGAATAAATAAACATAAAAAATAAACAATAAACAAACAGACAGACAAACAAATAATAAATAAATAAATAAACAAATGAATAAAAAAAAAAGTGAATGATACAAGAAAATCACCTTCTCTCTCATAGTATTGTGAAATATTGCCACAGTGCCTGTGGTCATCACATTGGCGTAGACAGTGACACAGAAAACAAGGAGAGCATGAACTAAAATAAAAGCGCTTGATCCATGAACATTTTGAAGTAAATACTTTGTCAGTTTTTTACGAGTCAACCTGTAACAGGAACCAGAAAAACACACAAACAGAATGTCAACATGTATTCAATAACATAACAAAATAAAACAGGCGCAAATTTACAATTTAAAAAATTTGCCATTTTCCCTTGTTCAGCGCCACGTCAGAATAGTTGTTCAGTGTCTTCTTTCCACTAAATAATAATAATCACAATATTTATATAGCGCAAAATCTTGATAGAAATCAAATCTAAGCGCTGAACAGACACATACGCACGCACGCACCCACACGTACGCACACACACACACACATGGCTATAAATGGGGAAAAAGAAGAAAAGCAATGGAAAATTATAGAGAGCATAAAAATTATTATATACAATTATATATTACAATGTGATTGCACTCCGAGCGGAGACAGACTGCAGAGGGGATTCAGTGAGGTCAGGATTTTATGCAGAGGAGAAAAGGTGAGTTTTGAGTGCAGACTTGAAAGAGACAAAAGTAGGTTGCTGACTGACTGAGAGAGGAAGTTTGTTCCAGGAGAGTGGACCAGAAACAGAGAAGGCTCGTGGACCATAGGTATTGAGCTTAGTGCG
>JAPXFY010000034.1:550727-615727 GCA_030674185.1 Monoplex corrugatus
CTTGTGCGACTTCTCATTGCCGTTGTAACTGTGATGTGTGTCTATTTTGTGGTGGTTTTGTAAAATTAACAATATGTGTAAACGAACAATGTATTTGTAAAGACAAAACGCATATGGCACATCACTGAATCCGGAAGCGTGGAATATTGATTTCTAGATTTTATTATTATACCAGAATCCGAGATGGATCTATATTACCATTTCAGATAGGACGGTGTGTGTTTTTAGTTTGTTTTAGTTTCTCAAGATGACATCTCCGCGCTCGGAACTAATTCCATATGCACTTACCGTCACATGTGCCATGTGTATGGTGATCATGGCATAAGCCTTAAGCCTGCACATAAACCCATGATCTGGCCAGGTCCTGAGGACTTACCTAGACTACGTTTTACCTAGTCTGTATGTTGTACTGGTATGTGGGGCCATGATGGACAAAGCCATGCGGCAGGGTACATGATGGTTGTATCAGACTATCACTGGAATAGTCTTGGTTACATGTAAATGACGTGTATTAAATAGAAGGTACGTGCAGACAAGCATATATATTTCACGTCACCGAGTTTAGAGGACGACGTGACCAGTTTGACGGGGGCGTCAAGGTAAGACAGGGAGCAGTCTTCACCACACAGATGGTCCCGTCTGTCTTCATAAAATCCCCACGGTTTTTTTTTTACCAGCGTTACAACAAATAGCACTACACTTGTATTGTATTGTATTGTATTGTAAGACCATGAAGACCTGTAAGTTTTAGGACCATGAAGACCTGTAAGTTTTAGGACCATGAAGACCGTCAGTTTTAGGACCATGAAGACCTGTCAGTTTTAGGACCATGGAGACCTGTAAGTTTTAGGACCATGGAGACCTGTCAGTTTTAGGACCATGGAGACCTGTCAGTTTTAGGACCATGGAGACCTGTCAGTTTTAGGACCATGGAGACCTGTCAGTTTTAAGACCATGGAGACCTGTAAGTTTTAAGACCATGGAGACCTGTAAGTTTTAGGACCATGAAGACCTGTAAGTTTTAGGACCATGGAGACCTGTCAGTTTTAAGGACAAACAACTACCCTGGATGTATCCATGCAGCATCCACAAGTGACGGTGCCTGACGGAAATCGCGTGGCAGCGCAAAGAGGAGACTTGCCGTTGCTCTGGATCCGACCAATGCAGAGGGTAAGTTGTGCAGATTCCAAGGGTGTGCAGATTTGGATGGAGCGCGTATGGAATTGCCTGACGAATCCCTCCTATCATTATCATCATCATGTGCCCTACCGCATGGCGTTGGCGATTATGGCCCTCCATACGACTCTATCTCTTTGCGCTGCAAGTATATCTCTCACCCTCTCTCTCTTCAGCCACTCTGCAAGTCCGTCCAATGTCCACCCTGGACCTACCAGGTGTTCTCTATCCCTACAACTTCCCTATTGTGACCAAGTGCTCTAATCTCTCTTGCCTCATAGAATGTTATAAATGTTGCTCGTCCTTTCCTTATCTTCATTAATGTTCGTCTTGTGTCTGCCTCCTTCAAGACTGTCGTTTTTCTTTGCTGTCCATGGAACTCAATATATTTTCTTCTTAGAAACCACATTTAAACTTAAAAAATCTGTATCTTACCGCTATGATACACATTTTCTATAATTGTGACCCTTCAAATTATTCTATCAAATTTAACTTAATTTATATCTTTGTTTCTGTCTTGTCTGGTTGCACGTACGCGTTCTGATTCTTTTTTCGTGTTTTTATTTTCTGGTTCCTCTTTGCTTGAACGCGGGCGGTCACACTTTTGGACTTCTGACAAAGGATTGGTTAAAATCTATATACTTGTAAGCCACTTCTTGTAAAACTGTTAATGAAAGCTGATCACAATACGATCATAAGGAAATCATACATAAAGTTTCTCACGTTTATATCTTCACACCTCCAATCTCCATCCACACACCTCCAATCTCCATCACACACCTCCAATCTCCATCACACACCTCCAATCTCCACCACACCCTCCAATCTCCAAACACACACCTCCAATCTCCATCACACACCTCCAATCTCCATCACACACCTCCAATCTCCACCACACACTCCAATCTCCATCACACACCTCCAATCTCCATCACACACCTCCAATCTCCATCACACACCTCCAATCTCCACCACACCCTCCAATCTCCATTTACACACCTCCAATCTCCACCACACACCTCCAATCTCCATCACACAACCTCCAATCTCCAAACACACACTCCAATCTCCAACACACACCTCCAATCTCCACACACCCTCAATCTCCAACACACGCTCCAATCTCAACACAAAGCCTCCAATTCAAACACAGGCTAAATCAACACACGCTCCAATCTCATCACACACTCCAATCTCCAATCACACACCTCCAATCTCCATCACACACCTCCAATCTCCATCACACACCTCCAATCTCCACACACACCTCAATCTCCATCACACACCTCCAATCTCCACCACACGCCTCCAATCTCCACCACACGCCTCCAATCTCCATCACACACCTCCAATCTCCACCACACACCTCCAATCTCCATCACACGCCTCCAATCTCCATCACACACCTCCAATCTCCAACACACACCTCCAATCTCCACCACACACCTCCAATCTCCATCACACGCCTCCAATCTCCAACACGCCTCCAATCTCCATCACACACCTCCAATCTCCATCACACGCCTCCAATCTCCATCACAGACCTCCAATCTCCCAACACACGCCCCAAATACTGGACAGGCCAATTCAAACTCCAGTTGGACCACTCATCCAATTTTTTTAAAGGTCAGCCTATTAACAACCAGTAAATTGATTAGATCAACGCACACACACACACACACACACACACGCATGCACGCAGGCACACGCCATGTTGCAATTTCATAAACGCACATTAGAAAAAGAACAAGAACACATTTGCATAATACAAAACACCAGGGTAGGGTAAATAGCAAGAAACACCAGGGTAGGGTAAATAGCAAGAAACACGAGGGTAGGGGTAAATAGCAAGAAACACAGGTAGGGTAAACAGCAAGAAACACGAGGGTAGGGGTAAACAGCAAGAAACACGAGGGTAGGGGTAAATAGCAAGAAACACCAGGGTAGGGGTAAATAGCAAGAAACACGAGGGTAGGGGTAAATAGCAAGAAACACCAGGGTAGGGGTAAACAGCAAGAAACACCAGGGTAGGGGTAAATAGCAAGAAACACCAGGGTAGGGGTAAATAGCAAGAAACACAAGGGTAGGGTAAACAGCAAGAAACACAGGGTAGGGTAAACAGCAAGAAACACCAGGGTAGGGGTAAACAGCAAGAAACACGAGGGTAGGGGTAAACAGCAAGAAACACCAGGGTAGGGGTAAATAGCAAGAAACACCAGGGTAGGGGTAAACAGCAAGAAACACCAGGTAGGGTAAATAGCAAGAACACAGGGTAGGGGTAAACAGCAAGAAACACGAGGGTAGGGGTATCTCACGGATAAAACTCGAAAGACAACACGCAGTCTGAATCTTCACTCGACAAAATACTTTTATTACTACCGTCAATACATGTACACACAATTATCTTCCCCCAAACAATAATTCATCTCGACTTGGACAGCCCTCTCCCTCACACACTTATCGTTAAACCTTTGGCTCCCTTACCCTATCCACCAGCTGCAAAAACTTTGTGACTCCATCCAACCCTGCTTCTTGCAGGAAGCTAGTGGATAGGGTGAGAATCAAATGGGTTAAGTTTTTGTTTTGCTAGCATGGTTGGCAATGCACGATTCTGGTGTACAGGGTGCGGGAGTCAAAGGGTTAAAGTCCAGCTGATTTCAGTGGGCATATCAGAGCTATAACCGTTTCAAAACACACAATTCAACAGGAAATACAAACATTAAGTGCACATATCAATGCTTTCGCGCACATAATCTAAGGACATGCCCCCGGCGTTGACCACTCCGTCCAATTTATCGCACAGGGAGATTTAAAAAAACACCTGAATACAAATATTAGCATACTTAAGGGCACCAAAACAAAAACGGCATAAATTACCTAAAATTGCTTCCGCATATCTCACCTCCCTAGAGCCAAAAATGCACTTTATTGTTTAAAGCCCAGCTGACTGCGCAGAGCCATGTCAGAGCTATAACCGCTTCAAAACAAAACTTCAACAAGAAAAAAAAAAAGAAAATTAAGTACACATATCAATGCATTCGCGCACATAATCTTAAGTACATGCCCCCGGTGTAGGACCATTCCATCCGATTTATCGAACAGGGGAGATTTAAAAAACACCTGAATACAAATATAAGCATACATAAGGACACCAAAACATAAAAACAGGCATAAATTGCCTAAAATTGCTTCCACATATCTCACCTTAGAGCCAAAAATGCACCTAATACATGTACCCAATCAGCAATCCGAAGAAAAAGTACGTAAGACTTTATCGAAAAAATACAGGTGAATGGATCTTTAAGGCAGAAAAGTAGAAATGACAAAGCAAGGCAACAAGGCAGAAACAAAGACAGAAAAGAGGAAATTTCTAGCACAGAATTTCCAGAAGGTGGGGATACTATTTATACTGAAAGAGCCCCCGGTAACCCAACGGGGGAGCAAAGGGGAATAAAAAATATACGTGAACACAAATTTAAACTATAAGGGCACTAAACCAAAAATAGACCTGTACTTGAAATTGCTTCCGCACAGCTCAGTGTACCAGAGCCAAAACATGAATTTAATAAGTGTACCCAATAATCAATTCTAAGATAAAGTACACAAAACTTGATCGAACGCGTACAGATGAATGGACCTGCAAGGCAGTAAATGATGGGAAGAAATGACAAAGCAAAGGTGGAAGACAAAAACAGAGCAACAGAAAAGAGGCATTTCTAGCACACAATTTCCAGAAGGTGGGTATACTATTTATACTGAAAGAAACCCCCCGGCATCCTCAAAAGGGCATTTTTGTTTATTTTTAACGAATAAATTTTAAACCAGTCTGTCCTTGCCAAGCAACCGTAAATCTACATTCACACACAATAGAGCCTTCATTAGAAAATGCACACACAGCGTACTCGCCGACCCCAACTGACCTAAACATTCGCAATACCTCACCCATGAACTTAGAAACAAAAACAAAAAAAACCGCAACGAAAACATGCATACACACAAATAACTTGGACACATTCGCCGTCCATACCTCAAATTATTTAAACGTTTCCCCCATCCCCATAACAACGCTAACCCGTATAACTTCTAAAAGCTAAATTATCTTGAAAATTCTTAAGGTGTTCACACACCACACACACACACGAATTCGCATCCGCACGCACCATACACAGACACACACAACCACCACCCAAAAAATCACAAGCGCACTCGCGCACACACTACACACACAACAACACATACAAATACAACACAAAAACACAACACACACTCACAGACAGGGAAATGTTTTCCTAAGTAGCAAAGGCAGGAAAATTCAGTTAGATTTCATATTGCTTATAGAACAGCCGACTCTAGATACATTACATGGACAACAGCACACTGACTACCAGTAATTAAACATCACTTTAATTACAAAAAATTGAAAAAATATGTAACAAAACCATCTCTTTCAAGTTTCAATTATTTTGAAAATTCCCACAACACTCACGTTTACCCGTTGACTACCATCACCTGTCCACCGATCCTGCATTGTTAACCATGCAGCAAAAGCAAAAACTTACCTGATTCCCTCACCCTAACTTCCAGCTTCCTGCAGGAAGCTGATGGATAGGGTGAGGGAGTCAAAGGGATACGTTTTTGCAATTGGTGAACAGTGTGCGGGAGTCAAAGGATTAAAAAGAATTGAAAAAAAACAAACAAACAAAACAAACAAAAACAAACCAATCCTTCCAAGTCTCAATTTAAACATTTTCCCATACGCATAGTCATACGACGTGAAATCCCATTTTATATCTTGTCAAAACGTAAACATTGCCCGCTATCTTGAAAATGTTCTTTAAAGAGTGTTAGACAATGCAGTACGAATTTCTCACTTGACAAAGGAACTTAATTACAGAGAAATAGTCATAAAAATAGCTTCATAAATAACCCATAATTGAAATACATCACAATAAAAATAATCAATAGCAGTCTGTCTTTACCACGCAACCATACATCCACAACCACACACAATACAGCCTTCATTAGAAAATGCACAAACACCATACTCACCCACCACCCACCATCCCCAAGGCCAAATGACCTAAACATCTGCCACACCCCACCACACCCAAGGCCAACTGACCTAAACATCTGCCACACCCCACCACACCCAAGGCCAACTGACCTAAACATCTGCCACACCCACAGGCCAACTGACCTAAACATGTCCAAACCCCACCACACCCAAGGCCAACTGACCTAAACATCTGCCACACCCCACCACACCCAAGGCCAACTGACCAAAACATCTGCCACACCCCACCACACCCAAGGCCAACTGACCTAAACATCTGCACACACCCACCCACCCCCCAAGGCCAACTGACCTAAACATCTGTCACACACCCCACCACACCTAAGAAAAAAACAAACTACCATGACGAAAACATCCATCGACACAAACCACAATAGGACGCCTAACCGCCGTCCATCTCTTACTATAACAACCGCCCTCCTCCCTCCTCCCCCCAAAAAATCAAAAAGCACGCACCTTGGACATGTCACACACACACACACACACACACATGCACGCATCACACATTTAGTCACAAACAATATAAACACAGACACAATCACACACAACCACACACAAAACAAGCACACACTCCACAAAAGAGTAACTTGTTTTCCTTAAAAACCCTAGAGGCCCACTGTGTCACCTTGACCCAAACAAATGAATTACAAACTGTCCTTATTTTAACCCTAGAGGCCCACTGTGTCACCTGTGACCCAAACAAATGAATTACAAACTGTCCTGTTATTTTACCCAAGAGGCCCAAGGAGTCTTTCAGTTGAAAGAAAAATACTGTTAGGTCAGTTAGTAATTCTTTCAACTGAAAGACTCCTTGGGCCTCTGGGGGTTAATAACAGACAGTTTGTAATTCATTTGTTTGGGTCACAGGTGACCCAATGAGCCTCTGAGGGTTAACATTAAATTAAATTAAATAGCAAGAGGCAGGAAAATGCAGTTAGATTTTCATATTGCTTATAGAACTGCCGACATCTAGATAACATTATCATGGCGACAGCACACAACTACAAATTAACTCATTTAATTAAACAAATGGAAAAAAATATACAACCATCCTTTCAAGTTTCAATTTATTTTTTTAAAAATTCCCACAACACTCCGTTTAGCCCGTTGACTACCACCACCTGTCCACCAGAATCCTGCATTGTTAACCATGCTAGCAAAGCAAAAACTTGACCATGATTCCCTCACCCTAACCTCCAGCTTCCTGCAGGAAGCTGATACGGTGAGGGAGTCAGTGATACGTTTTTGCAATTGGTGGATAGTGTGCGGGAGTCAAAGGGTTAAAAAGAATTGAAAAAGCAGAAAAAAAACAGACCAATCCTTCCACTGTAACAACCGCCCCATTCCCCACAAAATTAAATAAAAATAAAAAGCACACACCTCGCACACCCACACACGCATGCACCACACATGCGTACGTGCGTTACACATAGACACATACACACAATATAAAACACACAATCACACACATACCAGATAATATAACACACACACACAATCACACACACAACGAAACACACTCCGCCACAGAGGTAAAATGTTTTCCTTAGAATGCAAAAGGCAGGACGATGCAGTTAAGAGTTTCATATTGCTTATAGCTCAGCCGACATCTAGAACATCATCATGGCCAACAGCACACTACAAATTAACTCACGTTTAATTAAACAGACCAAAAACAAAAAAACCATCCTTTCAAGTTTCAATTTATTTAAAATATATTCCCACAACACTCCACCTGTCCACCAGCATCCTTCATTGTCAACCAATCTATCAAAGTAAAAACTTAACCCTTTGACTCCCTCACCCTAACGTCCAGCTTCCTGCAGGGTGAGGGAGTCGAAAGGATAAGATTTTGCAATTGGTGGGTATGGTGCAGGAGTTAAAGGGTTAAAAAGAATTTTAAAAAACAAAAAACAAAAATACAGAAAAAAAAACCGGAACAATCCTTTCAAGTCTCAATTTAAATATTTCCTCATACGTATGGTCATACGAGGTGAAATCCCATTGTATCTTGTCAAACCATGAAAACTGCATGTTATCTTGGAAAAGGTTCTTTAAAGAGTTAGAAAATGTAGTACGAATTGTTCACTTGACAGGAGCTTCATTACAATTTTCAGAAATAGTCATAAAAAAAGCTTTATAAATAACCCATAATTGATGAAATACAGGCACAATAATACAATCATTTATTGTAACGAATAATTTTTAAATCAACAGCAGATGTCTTTATCACCCAGCCATACACAGCTTTCACTAGAAAAATGCACACACAGAGTACTCGCCCACAACCATCCCCAAGGCCAACTGACCTAACATCCATTAAACCCCACGACAAAAAAAACAACAAAAACACGATGAAAACATGCATACACAGAAACCACAAACCGTCCATATCCCCCCTTAACAACCGTCCCCCCAACACCCCCTCCAAAAACAAAAAAAAACAAAAACGCACACCTTCGCACATTGACTTACACACGTACCACACACACACACACACAAACTACATGTACACACACACAGACCACACAACCACCACACCACACACACACGCACCCAACACTGCGCACACACACACACACATATCAGACAATATAAACACAGACACACAAATATAACACACACACACACACCTCTCCAACAGAGGGTAAAATGTTTTCTTTAAATGGCAAAAGGCAGGAAAATGCAGTTAAGAGTTTCATATTGCCTAAAGCATAGCCAACAGCACTCTACAAATTACCTCACTTTTATTCAAAAAGACAATTGGGAAAAACGTACAACCATTCCTTTCAAGTTTCAATTTTTTTTTAAATTCCCACAATGCTCCACGTTTAACCCTTTGAATACCACCGCCTGTCCACCTGCGTCCTTCACTGTCAACCATGCCAGCAAAGCAAAAACATAACCCTGGGGACTCCCTCACCCTAACCTCCAGCTTCCTGCAGGAAGCTGGTGATAGGGTGAGGGAGTCAAAGGGATACGTTTTTGCAATTGTGGATATGTGCGGGGGTCAAAGGGTTAAAAAGATTTTTAAAAAAACGAAAAAAAAAATAGAACAATCCAAGTCTCAATTTAAATATTTTCCCATACGTATGGTCATACGACGTGAAATCCATTATATCTTGTCAAAACGTAAGAATTGCCCGCTATCTTAAAAAGGTTCTTGAAAGAGTGTTAGAAAATGCAGTATGAATTGTTCACGTGACAAAAGGACCATTACAACTTTCAAAAATACTATCATAAAAATAGCTTCATAAATAACCCATAATTGACGAAATACAGGCACACAGTAAATCATTTTTTCGTATTTTAACGAATAAATTTTAAATCAACAGCAGTCTGTCTTTACCACACAGCCGTACATCCACAAGCACACACAACACAGTCTTCATTAAAAACGCACACACAGCGTACTCACCCATCACCACCCCCAAGGCCAAATGATCCTAAACATCCGCTGTACCCCACCACACCCACGGGGGGGGGGGGGAAAAAACTATCACGACGGAAACACGCATACACAGAAACCACAACGCATACACAGAAACCACAACGCAGACACAGAAACCACAACGCAGACACAGAAACCACAACGCAGACACAGAAACCACAACGCAGACACAGAAACCACAACGCAGACACAGAAAACACACCCAACGCAGACACGTAACCGCCGTCCATACCCCACTGTAACAACCCACCGCCCCCCTCACCCCAACCCAAAAAACAAAACAAAAAAAACTCCACACCTCGCGCATTGTCTTACACACACCCCTGCATGAAACCTCCCCCCCCCCCCCCCCAAACACACACACACACTTTATACGTTACAGTAATCAAAATAAGACAAAAATGCTGTATTTCCCAAGTTAAATTTTCATCGGAAATTTAAGTATTGTTATAATCAATGCTACCATACAACGGAAATTAAAGTATTGATATTAATCAATGCTACGATACAGTTGCCATCGAAAGGTTTAAGAAAAAATAGCCGTGGTAATCAGTGCCACTTTTCCTTTAATGTGAAACAAACTATGGTAATAAACACTACCATACAGCAATGTTCATGTCAAATTCAAACAGAAAAACGTCACCACCCCACCACCATTGGACAGTTTTCATCAGAGAAGAAAAAAAAAAATAGGGTAATCACCACCGTACATTTTTCACTATTTGTGTTTTAATGCCCAGCCTACTGCACGGAGCCTTTTGTTCCCTTTTATTGTTGTTTAAAGCCCAGCCGACTGCGCAGAGCCATATCAGGGCTACAACCGCTTCAAAACAAAAACAAGAAAAAAAAAGTACACATATCAATGCATTCGCGCACATAATCTAAGGGCATCCCCCCGGCGTAGGACCATTCCGTCCGATTTATCGAACAGGGGAGATTTAAAAAACATCTGAATACAAATATAAGCATACATAAGGACACCAAAACATAAAAACAGGCATAAATTACCTAAAATTACTTCCGCATATCTCACCTGCTTAGAGCCAAAAATGCACCTAATACATGTACCAATTATCAATCCGAAGAAAAAAGTACGTATGGAAAAAATACAGGTGAATGGACCATTAAGGCAGAAAATAAGTAGAAATGACAGACAGCAAGGCAACAGGGCAGAAAGAGAGTGATAGAAAAGAGGAAATTCTAGCACAGAATTTCCAGAAGGTGGAGATACTTGTACTGAAAAAAACTCCGGCAACCCAATGGGGGGCTCAGGGTTATAATCGTCTCAAAACGTACACAACTCAATGGAGGAAAAAAACTGGAAACAAATTACTCGTCAATGCATTCGCGCACATAATCTTAGGATATGCTCTCTGCATTTACCACTCCGAATTTATTCCAAGGGTTTAAAAAAATCTGATTACAAATTTAAACAAACACTAAATCATAACGTGGGCCCAACATTACCTAGAATTTCGGCACATCACATTTCCTTACAGCACAAAATGCACATAATACATGTAGGCTATCAATATGTTTTGTTTCAATATGTATACCTTTCAGTTTGTTTCATACTGTACCCTATCAATGTTTTGTTTCAATACATGTACCCTATCAATGTTTTGTTTCAATACATGTACCCTATCAATGTTTTGTTTCAATACATGTACCCTTTTCAATGTTTTGTTTCAATACATGTACCCTATCAATGTTTTGTTTCAATACATGTATGTACCCTATCAATGTTTTGTTTCAATACATGTATGTACCCTATCAATGTTTTGTTTCAATACATGTATGTACCCTATCAATGTTTTGTTTCAATACATGTATGTACCCTATCAATGTTTTGTTTCAATACATGTAGGCTATCAATGTTTTGTTTCAATACATGTAGGCTATCAATGTTTTGTTTCAATACATGTACCCTATCAATGTTTTGTTTACAGCCCAGCCTACTGTGTAGTCATATCAAGGTTACAACCATTTCCAAAAATAATGCTTCAACAGGGAAAAAACAGGGAAAACAATTTAAGTCCACATACCAATGTATTCACATACATAATCTAAGGAAATGTCTCTGGCGTTGACCAATCCTGTCCAATTCATCACACGTGACGTGGGCTGTAAACAGAATACCTGAATACAAAGTCAAATATAAGTAAGGACACTAAAACATACAACGGACCTAAATTAATTAAATTGCTTCCGCAAATCCCATATGCGTAATGCCAAAAATGCACTTAACATGTACCCAATCGCTATTACTATGATTTTTGTTTCAAGCCCAGCCGACTGCGTAGAGCCGTATCAGGGCTATAACCTTTTCTAAACATGCACCATACTTCAACATGAAAAAAAAAAGGAACAGAAAAAACTTTGTCGTGAAGGTTGGAAAACATTTCAATCACACACACACACACAATCCTGCAGGATGTCCAAAATGACCACTTGAAAAAAAACATGTCCCGCTCCAAAGTAAAGGAATGAAGAACAGAAAAAAGGAAATTTCTAGCACAGAATTTCCAAAAGGTGGGAGTACAATTTGTGACCTCCCAGCACGAAATCAGTCTTAACTAGCATTTTGGATATTTTGAGATACATATCACTGGAAAGTGTACATTCTGCTGATTATTTTGGTACCTGAATAAAGCTTGTACTAAAAAAAAATGTAGAGAAGTTATGTTTAAAGTCATCATGTTGTTTGACGGCCATTTTGAGAAAACGGCCTCTAAAGTTTTTATGTACTCTCCTACACATTTTCCTTAAATTTAATTGGTGGCTTTGGCCCGGTTTGTTTCTAATTTTAGCTGTCATTATCTGAAAGGTGCACCAAAGAGCTTTCTGTCAGTATATTACATGTAAGGTTCTGTACAGGTTACAGTTCGCAATAAAGGACAAAAATAGGTACTTTTGGTAGGAAATTGCATTCTTTCTGATGCGATCAGTGCATTGATACCATTTTAAATTGATATTTTTTCAAGAAAAAAATTCTGTTGGGGATAGATTATAATCCACAGAAATCAATTTTGAGAAAAAGTCAAAACACCCTAGACAGACCCTCAGTCACCTTTTCAGCTCCTAGTGCTGTTGACTGATCGAGTTAAGACTGAATTGGTGGTGGGAAAAGCCCCCGGCATCCCCATGGGGGTAATTTTCATTTTGACTACGAATTGCCAACGCACAAAAACAATAAGAACGCGTACTCAACCTACAAGATAAACGTTTAACTTTCGGCTTACCTGCCTTTGCCAATCTACAGCACGCACACACACACGCACGCGTAAACACACGTATGGACAAAAACAATATTTCCCCGATATCTCGCCGAGCGGAAGAAAATGACCAATACTTAAAGATATGTAACCCCCTTTTATTTTCGTTGCCGCGATGGTATTGCTGTTGAACATTCTGACCGATTGGTCTTAGGTGAGCACTTAAAACGATTCTTTCAGTTTATTACCTTGTCTGTTTTTTTGTTTGTTTTTGTTTCGTTTTTCGTTTCACACTATTACAGTTATGCGCTCACTAGAAAACCTACGCTTATATGGTAATCATAAGCCGATCACAAAACCTACACTATACGGTAATCATAAACCAACCACAAAACTTACATTTATACGGTAATCATAAACCAGCCACAAAACCTACACTATACAGTAATCATAAACCAACCACAAAACCTACACTATACAGTAATCATAAACCAACCACAAAACCTACACTATACAGTAATCATAAACCAACCACAAAACCTACACTATACGGTAATCAAACCAACCACAAAACCTACACTATACGGTAATCAAACCAACCACAAAACCTACACTATATGGTAATCATAAACCAACCACAAAACCTACACTATACGGTAATCAAACCAACCACAAAACCTACACTATATGGTAATCAAACCAACCACAAAACCACACTATATGGTAGTCATAAACCAACCACAAAACCTACACTATACGGTAATCATAAACCAACCACAAAACCTCATTTATATGGTAATCATAAACCAACCACAAAACCTACACTATACGGTAATCATAAACCAACCACAAAACCTACACTATACGGTAATCATAAACCAACCACAAAACCTGCATTTATATGGTAATCATAAACCAACCACAAAACCTACACTATACGGTAATCATAAACCAACCACAAAACCTACACTATACGGTAATCATAAACCAACCACAAAACCTGCATTTATATGGTAATCATAAACCAACCACAAAACCTACACTATACGGTAATCATAAACAACCACAAAACCTACACTATATGGTAATCAAACCAACCACAAAACCTGCATTATATGGTAATCATAAACCAACCACAAAACCTACACTATACGGTAATCATAAACCAACCACAAAACCTACACTATACGGTAATCATAAACCAACCACAAAACACACTATACGGTAATCATAAACCAACCACAAAACACACTATATGGTAATCATAAACCAACCACAAAACCTACACTATATGGTAATCATAAACCAACCACAAAACCTGCACTATACGGTAATCATAAACCAACCACAAAACCTACACTATACGGTAATCATAAACCAACCACAAAACACACTATACGGTAATCATAAACCAACCACAAAACCCACTATATGGTAATCATAAACCAACCACAAAACCTACACTATACGGTAATCATAAACCAACCACAAAACCTACACTATACGGTAATCATAAACCAACCACAAAACCTACACTATACGGTAATCATAAACCAACCACAAAACCTACACTATACAGTAATCATAAACCAACCACAAAACCTACACTATACGGTAATCATAAACCAACCACAAAACCTACACTATACGGTAATCATAAACCAACCACAAAACCTACACTGTACAGTAATCATAAACCAACCACAAAACCTACACTATACGGTAATCATAAACCAACCACAAAACACCTATACGGTAATCATAAACCAACCACAAAACCTACACTATATGGTAATCATAAACCAACCACAAAACCTGCACTATAAGGTAATCATAAACCAACCACAAAACCTGCACTATACGGTAATCATAAGCCAACCACAAAACCTACACTATACAGTAATCATAAACCAACCACAAAACCTACACTATACAGTAATCATAAACCAACCACAAAACCTACATTTATATGGTAATCATAAACCAACCACAATACCTACACTATACAGTAATCATAAACCAACCACAAAACCCACACTATACAGTAAACGTAAGCCGACTAAAAAACAGAAAAACAGGCTACATTTACCATTTACATCTACGTTGTACCGATTTTGTTGCGTAGGGAACCAGAGACGAGCAACTTTTTAGCGTAAAATATAGACGAAGGTAAAACAGTAAGTAGGGCCTCAGGGCCTGGCCAGCTCATGGGTTTACGTGCAGGCTTAAGGCTTGTGCCACGGTCACAATACACGTAGCACCTGTGACGTTAGTGCATATGGAATTCGCTCCGAGCGCAGAGACGTCATCTGCGAAACTGAAACTAAAATTGAATTGCGTGGGTTAAAAAAAAATTACGTGTTATACATAAATCCATACGTCATGTTATAAGTTTTCGATTTTCTACCCAGCAAAGTGGGAAAGGCTAGGGTAGAGGATATAGTTGGACCTCATGGCGTTGGTACACAAAATGAAAGGGGAGGGAAACTTGTAGAATGGGCACAGATGAATGAGTTCATAGTAGGAAACACCTGGTCTGAACAGCCTAATAGAAAAAAATGGACTTGGATGAGTCCAGGAGATAATACCAAAAACCAGATGACACTGTGCTAATTGCGGAAAGTGAAAGGGACCTACAAAACCTTGTGAATATACTTTAAATAGAAAGCAAAGGTAAGGAGCTGGAACTAAACAGCAGGAATACTTAAGTCATGGTGATCTGTAAAAAAAACATGAAATCCCCTCATCCAAAATAACAACGAAATGCACAACCTTGAGTCAGGTTCATAAGTTTAAATACCTGGGAACGATCATTTCACCAGACGGCAGATGCACATCAGAAATAGCTGGCAGAATCGGCCAAGCCGAAACAACATTCAAGAAGATGGAAAGAATTCTTACCAACAAATGTCTATCAATTATCAGGAAGAGAGTTCTGGAATGTTATGTAGAACCAATACTGTTGTACGGTTGCGAGGCGTGGACAGTCAACAAGCAAAGCCAGAACAAGATTGAGGCAGCCAAGATGTGGTTTCTAAGAAGGATGTTGAGTTCCATGGACAGCAAAGAAAACAAACGAGACAGTCTTGATGGAGACAGACACGAGTAGATAATTCACACGGAAGATTACGAAAAGGCAGGCAACATCCATAGGCCATTTTATGAGGAAAAGGGAATTGGAACACCTGGTCACAACGGGAAAGATGGAGAGAAGGAGAGCACCGGGTGGACCCGGGGAGAAGATACTAGACGGACTTGCAGTGTGGCTGAAGACAGGGAGGGTGGAAGAGATGCTTGAGGCAACAAGAGACAGACAGATGGAAGTCCATAATCGCCAACGCCATGCTGCAAGGCACCTGATGATGATGATTAAGTATAATATACGGCATTCGCGGTTATTTTATTTAAACAAGCGAGAAGTTTTTCAAACTTTTTTTCACTGTTCCAACAATTGTCATGACCAAACATCAGCCCCTTTAACACAACAATGTGTTAAGGTTAGAACGGGGTTAAGGTTAGTAGTGGTTATTATTACTTTTTTCACGTTAGATTCGGCGCGACATTTGTTCGGGCACAGTTGTCGGAACCACAAACGCCATTCACCTGACGTTATCAGAACGGCACTGAGAAAATTTATATGATAATGGGAAGGTCATACATACTGTTTTTCAAAATTTGCTGGCGATCAGTATATTCATCATCATCATCAGGTGCCTTGCCGCATGGCGTTGGCGACCATGGACCTCCAGCCATCTCAATCTCTCGTTGCCCCAAGCATCTCCCCCACCCTCCTTGTTCCCAGCCACTCTGCAAGTCCGTCCAGCATATTCTCCCTGGGTCTACCTGGTGCTCTTTCCCTCCAGCTTTCCCGTTGTGACCAAGTGCTCCAAATCCCCCTTCCTCATAAAATGTCCTATAAATGTTGCCTGTCTTTTCCTAATCTTCCTTATGAGTGATCTACTCGTGTCTGCCTCCATCAAGACCGTCTCGTTTGTTTCTTTGCTGTCCATGGAACTCTCAACTTTCTTCTGAGAAACCACATCTCAGCTGCCTCAATCTTGTTCTGGCTTTGCTTGTTGACTGTCCACGCCTCGCAACCGTACAACAGTACTGGTTCTATTAACATTCCAAAACTGTCTTCCTGATGTTAATTGATAGGTATTTTTGGTAAGAATGCTTTCCATCTTGAATGTTTTGGCTTGGCCGATTCTGCTGGCTATTTCTGATGTGCATCTGCCGTCTGGTGAAATGATCGTTCCCAGATATTTAAACTCATCAACCTGTATCAAGGTTGTGCCGTTTGCTGTTGTTTTGGATGAGGGGATTTCATGTTTTTTACAGATCACCATGACTTCCTCTCTCAGTCCGTCAGCAACCTACTTTTGTCTCCTTCAAGTCCGCTCTCAAAACTCACCTTTTCTCCTCCGCATAAAATCCTAACCTCACTCAACCCCCCCCCCCCCCCCCCCCCCCCCGCAGCCTGTCTCCGCTCGGAGGGAATCACATGGTTATAATATATAATTGTATATGCTATGCTCTCTATAATTTTCCATTGCTTTTATTCTTGCTTTTATTCTTTCTCCCCATTTATAGCCATGCGTGTGTGTGTGTGTGTGTGGTGTGTTGCGTGTGTGTGTGCGTGTGCGCGTGTGCGCGCGTGTGCGTGTGTGTGTGCGCGTGCGTGCGTGCGTGCTTGCGTGCGTGCTTGCGTGTCTGCTTTAGCGCTTAGATTGGATTTTATCAAGATTTTGCGCAATATAAATATTGTAATTATTAAATTATTATTAATTATTACTTCAGTCTTCCTGCTCTTTAGTTCCAACCCCTTACCTTTGCTTTCTATTTAAAGTATATTCACAAGGTTTTGTAGGTTCCTTTCACTTTCTACAATTAGCACAGCGTCATCTGCGTATCGAATATTGTTTTATCATTTTTCCTCCAACCTTTAATCCATGGTCTTCCTCTAGGTTTCTCATGTTTTCGCTGTAAAGTGAAAACAGATCTGGTGATAAAACACAACCCTGTCTGACTCTTTTGATGTTTTGGAAAGAGCTTATATTTTTTATTCTTATTGCAGCTGTTTGTTCCCAGTACATATTTCTGATTATTCGTAGATCTTTTCCATCACTATTGAGTCTTTCCAGTTGGTGAATCAATTCTTCATGTCTGACCCGATCGAAAGCCTTGGTATAGTCAACAAAGCATAAATATAAATCCTTGTTCACCTCGACTGACCTCTCTATGATAGTTCTTAGGATGTATATGGCATTAATAGTTCCTTTCCCTTCCACAAATCCACACTGTTCATCTGCTATTCTATTCCTTGTCATCATGATCATTTTTAATAGGATCTTGGTTACATGACTCAAACTGATTGTGCGATGGAGTTCGCATTCTATAGCCCCTGTCTTCTTTGGAAGTGCAATGAAAATTGATTTTGACATATCTTTGGGGATTTTTCCAATGTCATAAATTTCATTCAGGAGGACTTATTTTTTCTATACCGAATTCCTCCAGGGCTTCAATCATCTCTGTGGTAATGTTGTCTGGTGCTGGGGCTTTTCCTGGTTTCATCTTTTTCAATGCTGCTCTAACTTTATCTTTCATTATAGGTGGTCCTTCAAAGTTCTGTCTTGTGTTCTGCGTTTCTGTCATCTTCAAAAATGTCTTTAATGTACTCTCCCCATCTGTCTAATATTTTATCTTTTTCCATGCTATGCTAGATACAGCCTGAAAAAAGCCAAATATTGTTTGTACAAAACAATCACCGATGCCAATTAACTCTAAGAACGGCCTTGTACAAACCAACAATGCCAATCAACTATGAACGACCTTGTACAAATCTTTCATTCCAATCAACAGTAAGAACAGTCTTATACAAATCTTTCATGCCAATCAACTAAGAACAGTCTTATACAAATCTTTCATGCCAATCAACTATGAAATGTCTTGTACAAATCACTAACGCCAATTAACTCTAAGGACGACCTTGTACAAATCACTAACGCCAATTAACTCTAAGGACGACCTTGTACAAATCACTAATGCCAGTCAACTCTAAGAACGACCTTGGGTCTATTCGTATCAAATGCTAATTGTGTACACTAAGCGCCTACATTTGCTCTAACCGATGTTTTTGTAACCTTAACGCATGGCATGGCCACTTTTTGTGGAGTTCTCGCTTTTTCCCAAGACGTCGATTTGCCTCGTTTGTTCCCCAGTTATCACTGTTCATAAACACCGACTTCATATCGGTCATTTCTCATTAAACGAGACATGGAAATTATGCCGTTTGTTCCCTATTTTGTTGTTTGATACTAGACATGGAAATTATGCTGTTTGTTCCCTATTTTGTTGTTTGATACTAGACATGGAAATTATGCCGTTTGTTCCCTATTTTGTTGTTTGATACTAGACATGGAAATTATGCCGTTTGTTCCCTATTTTGTTGTTTGATACTAGACATGGAAATTATGCTGTTTGTTCCCTATTTTGTTGTTTGATACTAGACATGGAAATTATGCCGTTTGTTCCCTATTTTGTTGTTTGATACTAGACATGGAAATTATGCCGTTTGTTCCCTATTTTGTCGTTTTGTTGTTTGATACTAGACATGGAAATTATGCTGTTTGTTCCCTATTTTGTTGTTTGATACTAGACATGGAAATTATGCTGTTTGTTCCCTATTTTGTTGTTTGATACTAGACATGGAAATTATGCCGTTTGTTCCTTATTGTGTTGTTTGATACTAGACATGGAAATTATGCTGTTTGTTCCCTATTTTGTTTGACACTAGACATGGAAATTATGCCGTTTGTTCCTTATTGTGTTGTTTGATACTAGACATGGAAATTATGCTGTTTGTTCCCTATTGTGTTGTTTGATACTAGACATGGAAATTATGCCGTTTGTTCCCTATTTTGTTGTTTGATACTAGACATGGAAATTATGCTGTTTGTTCCCTATTGTGTTGTTTGATACTAGACATGGAAATTATGCCGTTTGTTCCTTATTTTGTTGTTTGATACTAGACATGGAAATTATGCTGTTTGTTCCCTATTGTGTTGTTTGATACTAGACATGGAAATTATGCCGTTTGTTCCTATTTTGTTGTTTGATACTAGACATGGAAATTATGCTGTTTGTTCCCTATTTTGTTGTTTGATACTAGACATGGAAATTATGCGTTTGTTCCCTATTTTGTTGTTTGAACTAGACATGGAAATTATGCTGTTTGTTCCTTATTTTGTTGTTTGTTGTTGATACTAGACATGGAAATTATGCCGTTTGTTCCTATTTGTTGTTTGATACTAGACATGGAAATTATGCCGTTTGTTCCTTATTTTGTTGTTTGATACTAGACATGGAAATTATGCGTTTGTTCCCTATTTTTGTTGTTTGATACTAGACATGGAAATTATGCTGTTTGTTCCTATTTTGTTGTTTGATACTAGACATGGAAATTATGCGTTTGTTCCCTATTTTTGTTTACGTTTGTGTTTGACAAAGGTCGGTTGGTCACAAATTTGTGTTCGTCTTGTCCGTTATACTGAATACACATTTCCATTCTTTTTCATTTTTCCCCGATTCCTTAATGTGTATAATGTATATTACATTCGTACAACCTTAATTGTGTACATGTATATCAGATTCGTACTATCCGATGGTCGTGTAATTTTGAGGCGTAAATTGTAAGACCGCTTTATATGTAGCCTCAGCGTATTAACGTAATAACGAGCGTTTTGTGTCAAACGTTGCCTTACAGTCTACAGTATAAGCCACCTAACAAAAAATTCAAAAAATGAAACCGAGTCACGCACGCATATAGCCTCTCCTTCCCCACCACACACACACACACACACACACACACACACACACACACACACACACACACACACACACACACACACGGATTATGAGAAACGTGACGGAGGAAATTTTTAGCGCAGAATTTCCAGAAGGTGGGGATACTAGTTATACTGAAAGCGCTCTCGACATCCCCACGGGGTACAGACAGTAAATGCCATACACGACGTCGATTCATATTCCACTGCGAATTACAAATTTACTCGCTTATCACATCCCCCACCCAAGTCCCAAACACACACACAACACACACGTATTTAATCTAAATGAAAAATGATGAAGGACCAAGACATCCATGTTGGAACATCTATATACCCAGTAACAGTTTTAAAAAAGAGAAATGTGACCTCCCACCTCCAATTCAGTCTTAACTCTGTCAGTCGAACAGGGCTAGGAGCTGAAAGGGTGACCGAGTCTATCTGGGGTGTTTTCGACTTTCTCAAAATTGATTTCTGTGGATTATAATATATCCCCCCAGAATTTGTTTTCTTGAAAAAATAATTTGAAATGGTATTTTAATGGACTGATCGCAGCAGAAAGAATGCAATTTCTTACCAAAAGTACCTATTTTTGTCCTTAATTGCGAACTGTAACCTGTACAGTACCCGCACATGTAATATACTGACAGAAAGCTCTTTGGTGCATCTTTCAGATAATGACAGCTAAAATTAGAAACAAACCGGGCCAAAGCCACCAAATAAATTCAAGGAAAATGTGTAGGAGAGTACATAAAAACTTTAGAGGCCGTTTTCTCAAAATGGCCGTCATACAACTTAAATAACATTAAACATACATTACATTTTAGTACAAGCTTTATTCACGTACCAAAATAATCAGAATGTACACTTTCAAAATACCCAAAATGCTAGTTAAGACCGATTTCGTGCTGGGAGGTCACAAATGGTTACGCCCACGTGTCTGTAAATTTCGTTAGGCAAGACACCTTAGACGTAAAAGATCTATACACAGTTGGTCCATCTTTTCTGAAACCATTTCTGTCCCTTTCTCTCAAAACCTTAATACATGCTACCTTTGGGAAAGGTATCCCGAATTACAAACGCAAAATCAGTTGACTAAATATGAACATGGTACAAAAGCGAATAATAGAACAGCTAAAATAACACCACCACCACCACTAAATTCCATTAGTGCCGATTTTTGGTACCTTTTGTTTAAAGCCCAACCGACTGCGCAGAGCCCCCGGCAACCCAACAGTGGATATGTCCAGGTAATACGTGCAAACACTAAAGTATATAAAAAAAAACAAACATAACAGCCCTGGGATGCAAAACTTGCTCAGTGCTGTCAACCTTTACTCTCTTGTAATAATAAAATGTCCAATTAATACGTGCAAACACTGAAGTACACACACACACTGGGATGTAAACTTGTCCAACGCTCTGTCAACCGTCAACATTAACTCTAACACACACACACACACACACACACACACACACACACACACACACACACACACAACAAACAAAAACAGCCAAACATACACACGAATCAGGCAGGTACGAGTTCTGACCCACAAACATTCTGGTTTTGTCATCCTGGTTCCAGTACCACGAATTCCTGTTCTTGTGATCCAAACTCTTATAATAAATCAAGTCTAGGGAACTAGATCTACCTATGCATGTGCCTTTCCCCGGAGTTGCCGTTTGCTGGATTCCTTGGAGTCGCCGTTTTCTTAAGTCACTCGGTGTACATTTCCCTGGAGTTGCTGTAATCAACATTTCCCCGATTGCACTGTAGTTGCCATTTCCTGTTGTCGCCATAGTTGCCATCGCCCCGAGTTGTCATCGTTTCCCTGGAGTCGTCCTAGTCTTCCATTTCCCTGGAGTCGTCATAGTCTTCCATTTCCCTGGAGTCGTCAGTCTTCCATTTCCCTGAAGTCGCCGTAGTCATCCATTTCCCTGGAGTCGTCATAGTCTTCCATTTCCCTGGAGTCGTCGTAGTCTTCCATTTCCCTGGAGTCGTCGTAGTCTTCCATTCCATTTCCCTGGAGTCGTCATAGTCGCAATTTCCCTGGAGTCGTCGTAGTCTTCCATTCCATTTCCCTGGAGTCGTCGTAGTCTCCATTTCCCTGGAGTCGTAGTTTTCCATTTCCCTGGAGTGGTCGTAGTCGCCATTTTCCTGGAGTGGTCGTAGTCGCCATTTTCCTAGAGTCTCCATTTTCCCAGAGTCGCCGTAGTTGCCATCTTCCTGGAGTCGCCATTTTCCTGAAGTCGTAGTCGCCATTTCCCTGTTGTCATTTTCCTGGAGTCACTGCAGCCATTTTCCTGGAGCCGCCATTTTCCTGGCGTCGTCGTAGTCGCCATTTTCCTGGAGTCTAGTCGCCATTTTCCTGGAGTCTCCATTTTCCTCAATCCGCCATTTTTCCTGGAGTCGTCATAGTCGTCATTTCCCTAGAGTCGTCGTAGTCGCCGTTTACCTAGAGTCGTAGTCGTCATTAACCTGGAGTCGTAGTCGTCGTTAACCTGGAGTCGTAGTCGTCGTTAACCTGGAGTCGTAGTCGTCGTTAACCTAGAGTCGTAGTCGTCGTTAACCTGGAGTCGTAGTCGTTAACCTGGAGTCATAGTCGTTAACCTGGAGTCGTAGTCGTTAACCTGGAGTCGTAGTCGTTAACCTGGAGTCGTAGTCGTTAACCTGGAGTCGTAGTCGTTAACCTGGAGTCGTAGTCGTCGTTAACCTGGAGTCGTAGTCGTTAACCTGGAGTCGTAGTAGAGTTGTGGTCGTTAACCTGGAGTCGTCGTCGCCGTTAACCTGGAGTCGTAGTCGTCAACCTAGAGTCGTAGTCGTCGTAGTCGTTAACCTGGAGTCGTCGCCGTTAACCTGGAGTCGTCGCCGTTAACCTTGAGTCGTCGTCGCCGTTAACCTGGAGTCGTCGTCGCCGTTAACCTGGAGTCGTCGTCGCCGTTAACCTGGAGTCGTAGTAGTCGTTTACCTAGAGTCGTCGCCGTTAACCTGGAGTCGTAGTCGTTTACCTAGAGTCGTAGTCGTCGTTAACCTGGAGTCGTAGTCGTTAACCTAGAGTCGTAGTCGTTAACCTAGAGTCGTAGTCGTCGTTAACCTGGAGTCGTAGTCGTTAACCTAGAGTCGTAGTCGTCAACCTGGAGTCGTAGTCGTCAACCTGGAGTCGTGGTCGTTAACCTGGAGTCATAGTCGTTAACCTGGAGTCGTAGTCGTCGTTAACCTGGAGTCGTAGTCGTTAACCTGGAGTCGTAGTCGTCGTTAACCTGGAGTCGTAGTCGTCGCTAACCTGGAGTCGTAGTCGTTAACCTGGAGTCAGTCGTCGTTAACCTGGAGTCGTAGTCGTTAACCTAGAGTCGTAGTCGTCAACCTGGAGTCGTAGTCTGTCAACCTGGAGTCGTGGTCGTTAACCTGGAGTCATAGTCGTTAACCTGGAGTCGTAGTCGTCGTTAACCTGGAGTCGTAGTCGTTAACCTGGAGTCGTAGTCGTCGTTAACCTGGAGTCGTAGTCGTCGCTAACCTGGAGTCGTAGTCGTTAACCTGGAGTCGTAGTCGTTAACCTGGAGTCAGTCGTCGTTAACCTGGAGTCGTAGTCGTTAACCTGGAGTCGTAGTCGTTAGCCTGGAGTCGTAGTCGTTGACCTGGAGTCGTAGTCGTTAACCTGGAGTCAGTCGTTAACCTGGAGTCGTGGTCGTCGTTAACCTGGAGTCATAGTCGTTAACCTGGAGTCATAGTCGTTAACCTGGAGTCGTAGTCGTTAACCTGAAGTCGTCGTCGTTTACCTAGAGTCGTAGTCGTCGTTAACCTGGAGTCATAGTCGCCGTTTACCTGGAGTCGTAGTCGCCGTTTACCAGGAGTCGTAGTCGCCGTTTACCTAGAGTCATAGTCACCGTTAACCTGGAGTCGTAGTCGCCGTTAACCTGGAGTCGTAGTCGCCGTTAACCTAGAGTCGTAGTCGTCGTTAACCTAGAGTCGTAGTCGTCGTTAACCTAGAGTCGTAGTCGTCGTCAACCTAGTCGTAAACCTAGAGTCGTAGTCGTCGTTAACCTAGAGTCGTAGTCGTTAACCTAGATTCGTAGTCGTTAACCTAGAGTCGTAGTCGTTAACCTAGAGTCATAGTCGTTAACCTAGAGTCATAGTCGTTAACCTAGAGTCGTCGTTAACCTAGTCGTAGTCGCCATTAACCTGGAGTCGTAGTCGCCGTTAACCTAGAGTCGTAGTTGCAATTAACCTAGAGTCGTAGTTGCCGTTAACCTAGAGTCGTAGTCGCCGTTCACCTGGAGCCGTAGTCGCCGTTCACCTGGAGCCGTAGTCGCCGTTAACCTGGAGCCGTAGTCGCCGTTAACCTGGAGCCGTAGTCGCCGTTAACCTGGAGCCGTAGTCGCCGTTAACCTGGAGCCGTAGTCGCCGTTAACCTGGAGCCGTAGTCGCCGTTAACCTGGAGCAGTAGTCGCCGTTAACCTGGAGCCGTAGTCGCCGTTAACCTGGAGTCGTAGTCGCCGTTTTCCCGTGTTGCCGTAGTCGCCATTTCCCTGCAGTACATATACAAATAGTTTGTGGGCTGCACCTTTCATTAGAACTTTAATAATTCAGGGCCCTTTACGTGCACAGCTAATTTTAAACCCAACCATTAAGACTATCAGTTTTCGAGGTGTGAATGCTTAATGATTTTACGTTTGCATAAGCATTATAATATATAAGCCACAATGGCCGACATAGTTTACAGGATCTTTAACATTATATTTAAGGATGAACATATTTGCTTTACATGTGTCTGCCTGTTGTCTCATCTTTTATAAAGCACTTGTGGTTCATCCGTTTTGATCATAACGTTAGTTGATATGCCCTTCCCTCGTTTGTTCATTCTTCCTTTATTCTTTTCTTTGATCCTAAAAAAAGGGGAAAGTTAAAGTCTCTACCATCTCACTCCCCTAGAACCCAGGGTTATGGCACTATCTAGGTAGAACCTCAGGACCTGGCCAGCTCATGGGTTTGTGTGCAGGCTTAAGACTTGTGCCGTGATCATTTTGGATCTTCATCACACGGCACCTGTGACGTTAATGCATGTGAAATTCATTCCGAGCACGAAGACATCTTGAGAACTTGGAATTAGAATTTGATTCTATGATATAGAATATATGTACTTTTTTTACCCTACTGTTGGGATTTTCAATCTTTTATTGTTATCTTTTCTTTAGAGCCCAGCCGACTGCGTAAAGCCACATCAGGGCTATAACCCATTTCAAAACATACTTCAACAAGGGGGAAGTACACAATGCATTCGCGCACACAATATAAGGATTATGCCCCTGGAATCGACCATTCCAATTTATGCACAGGGGATATGGAAAACATACCTTAACACACATTGAACATTACCAATGGCACTTAAACATAAAAACGGCCCTACATTACCTAAATTGCTTTTGCGTATCGCATTTCCCTACAATCAAAAACCCACTTTATATATGTACACAATTATCAATCCTTAGAGAAGTACGTAAGACTTTTAACACATACAGGTGAATGGACCAAAGGCAGAAAATTAAAGAAATGAAAAAGGAAAGGAACAAGAGCGACAAAAGATTAAAATTTCAAGCACATAATTTCCAGAAGGTGGGGATTTAATATACTGAAAGAGCCCCTGGTATCTCCACAGGGCCGTTGTTAAGGGCTGACATGTACTTGCTTTACATATGTAACAGGGAAACGCCTAACCAACTAGCACACAGAAATCAGTGTTTTATTACAATGTTCCCTTTGTCACCGTGTTACGGTTCATCTCCGTTCATCATTGTGACAGTTAATCCGTTTGACCCCTCCCTCGGTTGTGGTGCCTTGTATATTTGTGCTTCTTTTTAATATAAATGGTATAGGTGTAGAGAAGATAGGACCATCTGTAAACATCCAATGGGATCCAATGATACTATCCTTTAATACGCGTTTTTGATTTAAGGGGCATATTCGATCATTCAAATGAAGGTGATTTCGGTACTAGCAGGTCTGCCATTTAACAGAACACTACACTCGTTACCATTTACACCTGTAATATCATTTCACACAATACATACAATATTTACATTTTAACACAACTCCTACGGCATTTGCCTTTTCAACACCTACTGGTATGTCACGTTTTACAAACTTATCTGGGCAAGCCTACAGCTTCAGTGTAATCATCTGAACCACTTACCTGTCTCAAAATTCAGGTGTCTCGAAGACATGCAACTGACATGACGTGACGGCGTCCATGTGACGTCGTCCTGATGTCATGACGTCGTTCCTCGAGACAAACCAGACGTGGTCCCTGGTGATGTTATCCTTGATGACGTGGATCTCAGTGTGGTCCTTGTGCGGTTCTAGTTACCTGAAGATGTTCTCTCTTCAAAAGTGTTCCACCATGTCTTTTGCTCCGAACCGTAGTTCTTGTAGTTCTAGAAGGCTTAAATGTCCCGACACTTGTAGACCAAGATCCATACTCTTGTCCTTGCCTCGATAACGAAACATCGACGTCCTCGATGGTCGTTCAGATTGGTTCAGTTCAGGACTACAATAATCTTGGGCTTTTCTTTTTCTTTTTCTTTTTTTTTTTTTGGGGGGGGGGGGGTGTTGTTGTAGCGTCGTGTCCAGTCTGCATACAGAGTCAGGCAACACTGCTGGTAGACACCGAGATGGGGCAGTGGGTTTTAGTCTGGACAGGATGATGAACATGGGATGCGACTGTACAAGATCAATGGGGCTGGATGTGAAAAGGAGGGGGCGGGGGGGGGGGTGGAGCGGCAAGTTGGGCGCAGGCAGGATCAAGTGAGGGCGAGGTGGGTCAGGACGGAGGATGGACTGGGGAGTGGGGATCCAGCTTCAGATATTCCATAAGTCCCAGTCTGTTTTTCCCCGACTGTTTTGCGTCCTGTACTGCTTCAGTCTTTGGAGACAGGGAGATGCTTGGTCTGCCGATCTTTTTGTTTGCTGTGGCGTTTTCGTCGTCTTTCTGGTGACTTGTCTTTTGGGAGGGGTCGGGAGGATTTAAGGGAGGGGCTGAGTGGGCTGGAAGGACAAGACTTCATAAAGAAACAGATGAATAGAAGGGATGAACGGAAAGAAAAAGAAAAGATTTTACTGTTCTGAATACTGGAGCGACTTACTAATCTAACACAAAAACGCATGAAAATGAATAGGGAAAAAAACTCCGCATTACAACTATCAGGAAAACAGGGTCACCATCATGTCACCACCTCACATCATGAAAAGACAAAGATGGACTGGGCACATCATTCCAAGAGAGCAGGCTACCATCTTATACTGTTTCATAATGCTTACAGCCCAGCCGACTACTAAGATCACCCAAATTGCCTTTCTCTGAACACCAGTAGGAAAGAACACCTGGTGACCAACAACAAACCCTACCTTAAGGCCCTTAAACACACACTGTGTAGCTGGTCCACAACAGATATGAAGAAACTCTGCCGCTGCCTCATATGCCAACGGGATAATAGTAAGGATGGTCCATCTGACGAATCAAAAAGGGACATAATCTACATATAAAAACTGAAGATAATTGATGTAAAATCGCACGAGAAAACGAAGCGAAGACCATTAGAAGCACCGACCATCCACCTCAGAGAATGTAATACTTTCGAAACAAAAACAGCTCATAGTTTAAAAAGCCCAGCCGACTGCGTTGACATACCAGGGCAAGGAATAGAATCAAAAGAGAAATAGCAGATGAACAGCGTCGATTTGTGGAAGGGAAAGGAACTATTAATGCCATATACACCCTAAGAACTATCAGAGAGGTCAATCGAGGTGAACAAGGATTTATGTTTATGCTTTGTTGATTATACCAAAGCTTTCGATCGGGTTAGACAGAACAATTGATCAACTAGGACTCAATATTGATGGAAAAGATCTACGAATAATCAGAAATGTATTGGGAACAAACAGCTGCGATGAGAATAAAAATAGATACAAGCTCTTTCCAAAACCCAAAAGAGGAGTCAGACAGGGTTGTGTTTTGTCACCAGATGTTTTCACTTTACAGCAAAAAACATGAGAAACCTAGAGGAGACCCTGGATTAAAGGTTGGAGGAAAAATGAACATTCGATACGCAGATGACACCGTGCAAATTGCAGAAAGTGAAAGGGGCCTACAAAACCTTGTGAATATACTAGAAATAGAAAGCAAAGGTAAATGGTTGGAACTAAACAGCAGGAAGACTGAAGTCATGGTGATCAGTAAAAAAAAACAAAATTGAAATCCCCTCATGCAAATAACAGCAAAGGCACAACCTTGAGACAGGTTAAGTTTAAATACCTGGGGACGATCATTTCACCAGACGGCAGATGCACATCAGAAATAGCCAGCAGAATCGGCAAAGCCAAAACAACATTCAAGATGGAACGCATTCTTACCAACAAATGCCTATCAATTATCAGGAAGAGGGTTCTGCAATGTTATATAGAACCAATACTGTTGTACGGTTGCGAGGCGTGGACAGTCAAGCAAAGCCAGAACAAGATTGAGGCAGCCGAGATGTGGTTTCTAAAAAGGATGTTGAGAGTTCCATGGACAACAAAGAAAACAAACGAGACAGACTTGATGGAGACAGACACAAGTAGATCATTATAAGATTAGGAAAATGCAGGCAACATTCATAGGCCATTTCATTGGAAAGGGGAATTGGAACACCTGGTTACAACGGGAAAGCTGGAGGGAAGGAGAGCACCGGGTAGACCCAGGGAGAAGATACTGGACGGACTTGCAGGTGGCTGAAGACAGGAGGGTGGAAGAGATGCTTGAGGCAACAAGAGAGAGACAGATGGAAGTCCATAATCGCCAACGCCATGCGGCAAGGCACCTGATGATGATCTAAAGATTTACCCCTGGCGCAGACCACTCCGTCTAATTTATCGCACAGGGTTTTCAAAAAACACCGGAACACAAATTTATGCATAACTAAGGACACCAAAACATACGCCAACCACCAATCCCAAGAAAAAGCACGCCAAGACCCTACTGAACACCCAAGTGAATGGACCAGCAAGCCAGAAAACAGGAAGAAATAGAAGCAAAGGAACAAGGCAGAAACGGACAGAAAACAAATGTAGAACTGAACTTCCAGAAGAATCTAAGCTAAAATGTCCAAGTACTCTGAACTATGCCATTATGGAATGGCATGATAACTACAATATCAGTTGGGTTCCATGTTATTGTTTCTATATAAAACTGTCCTTGTTTAATTTTATCTATTTAAAAATATTACGTAAGCGGTAAGGCATACAGGTTTACGTTGTGTCCGTTTTTTCTTATTTCCTATTTCCTAGGGTTTTCCTTATTTTACGTTATGTTTTGATATTGTTTGAGGCTTTTTGCTTTCATTATTTTTTTAGTTACTTTTTTATTTCTTTTTCATTTACTTTCAGTTAGTTTGGATTTGGATTTCAATTTGATGTTTCTTCCAACGCGTGATTTCTACACCGGGCATTTTTTTTAAAGTGTGGTTCAGTTTTACTTTTCAATTGGTTTGGGTATTTGTTTTAAGGCATTTGTTGAATGTTCACATTAGTTTAAGGTTGTTTTTTTATGTTTTCAGATTACGTTTGGTTTATTGATTACAGGTTTTATTGTTGCTTCAGTTTTGTGTATTTTTAAAACTTCGCTTCAATCTGTTTTCTTATTGTTTAAAATCTTTAGATTTCGTTTTATGTTTATAATGTGCAGATTTCGTTCTATTGTTAAGAATCTTTAGACTATTTTTTGTTAATGTTTAGATTCGGTTTTAATGTTTAGCTCAGTTTAAGGATAGTTTATACTGGAGTTTAGTTTCAGTTTGGGTTAAGTTCGGTTTATGTTTTGTTTCGGTTTTAAGTTTAGCTTTTGAGTTTCGAGTTTAGCTTTTGAGTTTTCGAGTTTAGTTTCGAGTTTCAAGTTTAGTTCGAGTTTCAAGTTAGTTCGAGTTTCAAGTTCAGGTTCGGTTTCAAGTTCAGTTCGAGTTTCAAGTTCGGTTTGGTTTCAAGTTCAGGTTTAGTTTCAAGTTCGGTTTGGGTTTCAAGTTCGGTTGAGTTTTCAAGTTCAGTTTGAGTTTCAAGTTTGTGTTCAAGTTTTCAAGTTTAGGTTTGGTTTTAAGTTCATCTTTGAGTTCATTTGTAGCTTTACAATTTTATTGGGTTTTAATTAGTTCGTTTAAATTTAGTTTATTTGTGCTTAATTTAGTTGTTTAGTTCTGGCTTAAGTTTAGTTTAGTTCTGGCTTAAGTTTAGTTTAGATTCTGGCTTAAGTTTAGTTTAGATTCTGGTTAAGTTTAGTTTAGTTCTGGATTAAGCTCAGTTTAGCTTGCCGAGCTTGCTCGGCTATCCATGACACGTTTCTTCCATCCTTGTCAGACATTGCCCCACCACCACCACCAGTTCTTTGCTCCGCCAGCAGTGTCCCGCGAAGCGCAGTCTTTGTTGACGTATTGATTTACTGACTGGCTTATCGTTCAGTTCTGGCTTAAGTTCAGTTTAGTTCTGGCTTAAGTTTTAGTTCTGTAAGTTTCAGTTTTGGCTTAAGTTTTAGTTCTAGTGTAGGACTGTTGATTTATCGATCAGTTTAATGTCTTATAACAGTACAGTTACACAAATCATGGGCCATCAGTACTAAGAGTTTATTCATGGCATGGAACCCAACTGATCTGTTGCTGTTGTCAGTCTTGACATGAATTTACTGAAATTGTCTTTTTGAGTTCGTGACGAAGGCTGGTCAAATCTGAGACCGATTTTTTCTACTCTCGACAGGTAATTTGGCCAAAAACTGCTCATGTCTTGTTTCGTTTACGCGCCTGTATCATTTCTACGGTGATTTCACCGTTGGCAGTCGGATAAACAACTAGTACTGAACATTACACGAGTGACTCGAGACAGTCAGGCCACCTGACCTGGATGTCTGTCAACCAGCAAGCCCTTCCAACTTGCACTGATCCTCCAGAGCATGTGAAAGACCACAGCAGCGCCAGATGGAGTAGCAGAACACTACATCCACACTAAGACTACGCTACTTTTTCCTCTAGCTGCAGAACGCCAGTTTAATTTCCCCATGCCACAGTTACCGTACGGGTGTACGTAAAAAGTAGACCAAGCAACTACAGAAAATGCATCTGCTCAAGAAGCTTATAACCCTTTGGCCTGGACAACGCAGGTAACCACTGAAGACACTGTAGAATTCCCGCTCAAAAAAAAATACCCCCCACTACCACCACACACGCGCCTATGGCCTTTGGACCAACCCCAAACCAAAGAACAAATACCATTATGAACAAAAAGTAGGGATACACCTACTTCTGTTTATTGTTTAAAGCCCAGCCGACTGCGTAGAGCCATATCAGGGTTATAACCGCTTTAAAACATACAAAACTTTAACAGGAAAAAAGTACACAATGCATTCGCGCACATAAGCTAAAGACATGATCCCGGCGTCGACCACTCCGTCCAGTTCATCGCTCTGGGGATTTAAAAAACGCCTGATTATAAATTTACCAGGGTACTTTCCAGTAGAATGAGACCAACGAACTTAACGTCAAACACTCACCGGCAAAAAAAATGATTTATTTCATCTGTTCCAAGTATTCACCTCCTGCTGCCACACACTTTGATGTATTCGCTCGATCCACTGTAAAATATCCTCTGTAGGCTTCTTTGGGTATATGTGACAGACACTGGAAAACCGCCGTTCCCAAGGCTGTTTGGCTCTTGAAACTTCTTCTGCAGTGATTTCTTCAGATGTGGAAACAGGTAAAAGTCACAGGGTGCAAGGTCTGGGAAGTAAGCAGGGTGTGGCAAAGTATGGATGTTCTGGTTGCAAGGTATTCTCGTACGAGCCTGACTTTGTGAGCAGGTGCGTTATCATGAAGAATCTTGATTCCTCTCATGCCTGCGGTTGGTTGGGAAGTTGTACAAAACTTCTTGATGTCAGACAGTACTGAGTTCTGTAGAACTTTCCGGTGATGGTCTCTCCTTGTTTGCACGGTTTCTGTAGCCGATCCCCTTTATTTGAAAAGATGGTGTATAAACTTTCTTTTGCGAACATTGACGAGACGATTTGAGGAGGAATCCCACTTTAGGAATCCAGGCCTTGTTCTGTGACTTTCTCCGAGGTGCATACATGTACACCCAGGTTTCGTCACCTGTCACAATTTCATCCAGCCGCTTAGGGTCGCAGTTCTTGTAAATTTTCATCATATCTTGACAGAAACGTAACCTACCCCCCTTATTTTCTGGCGTCAAAATAGGGATCCATCTTGATAACACCTCCTAAGCCAAGCTGATTATTTAAAGATCCTCGATGCAGTCGACGAATGAATGTCGAGACAATCAGCGATCTCTTTAAGGCAGACTTTGAATCAGCATCAACCATTGCCTTCACACTAGCCACTAACTTTTCATTGCACTTTTTGCTTTTTTGCATTTTCCCCTGTTGTCTTCAGTGCTGGCCTGGCCACTTGCAAATGTTTTACCCATCTGAACACAGTTGCTTTCGAAGGAGCAGAAGGTTGTCCCACAGTTCTCATGTCCGCAAGTATTTCGGATGCATTCTTTCTGAGGGCGACACGTACCTTGATGTAGCTGCGGTAATACGCTGTCGAAAATGCCATTTTCTTTGCCATTTTTCAAATCAGTGTTGACAGGGCCTTGCCATACATGTCAGAACCGTAAGACGGATCAAAGATGAATAACGAAATTTGGCACAGAATGACATCATAGACTGACGTTTTCTGACAATTTTCCATTTTCTGTAAATGCGTTTTCAAACTATACAGGCGTGGTCTCACCTACTGGAAAGTAGCCTCGTAAGCCATACCTGGAACCTAGAGACACCAACAACAAAAACGGACCTATATACCTAAAATTGATTCCGCATATCTCACCTCCCTAGAGCCAAAAATACACCTTTTATTGTTTAAAGCCAAGCCGACTGCGCAGAGCCATATCAGGGCTATACCACTTCAAAACACACAAAACGTCAACAGGAAAAAAAAAAAAAGTACATATCAATGCATTCGCGCACATAATCTAAGGACATGCCCCGGCGTTGGACCATTCCATCCAATTTATTCATCATCATCATCATCAGGTGCCTTGCCGCATGGCGTCGGCGATTATGGACTTCCATTGTATCTTGTTGCCTCAAGCATCTCTTCCACCCTCCTTGTCCCCAGCCACTCTGCAAGTCTGTCTAGTATTCTTCTCCCTTGGTCTACCCGGTGCTTTCTTTCCCTCCAGCTTTCCCGTTGTGACCAGGTGTTCCAATTCCCCTTTCCTCATGAAAATGGCCCATAAATGTTGCCTGCCTTTTCCTAATCTTCCTATGATGGATCTACTTGTGTCTGCCTCCATCAAGACCGCCTCGGTTTTCTTTGCTGTCCATGGAACTCTCAACATCCTTCTTAGAAACCACATCTCGGCTGCCTCAATCTTGTTCTGGCTTTGCTTGCTGACTGTCCACGCCTCGCAACCGTACAACATTGGTTCTATTTAACATTCAAGAACTCTTCCTGATGTTAATTGATAGGCATTTGGTTGTAAGAATGCCTTTCATCTTCTTGATTATTTTGCCTTGGCCGATTCTGCTGGCCATTTCTGATGTGCTTCCAATTTATCGCACAGGGGAAATTTATAAAACACACCTGAATACAAATATAAGCATACATAAGGACACCAAAACATAAAAACGGGCATAAATTACCTAAAATTGCTTCCGCATATCTCACCTCTTAGAGCCAAAAATTCACTAAAACACATGTACCCAATTATCAATCCGAAGAAAAGAAGACTTTATCGAACAAATACAGGTGAATGGTCATTAAGGCAAAAAATGACAAGTACAAATGACAAAGCAAAGCAACAAGGCAGAAACAAAGACAGAAAAGAGGAAATTTCTAGCACAGAATTTCCAGAAGGTGGGGATACTATTTATACTGAAAGAGGCCCCGGCAACCCAATGGGGGAAAAAATGCACGTAATACATGTATCCAATTATCAATCCTAAGAAAAAGTACCCAAGATTTTATCAAATACGCACAGGTGAATGGACCATTAAGGCAAAAAATGATAGGTAGAAATGACAAAGCAAAGAAACAAGGCAGAAAAAAGTGACAGAAAAGGACATTTCTAGCACAGAATTTCCAGAAGTTGGGGATACTTTACATACTGATAGAGCCCCCGGCATCCCTGCAGGGGTGGGGGGAGGGGGGACCTCAGACGAGGCAACACCAAATGGAAAAAATAATGCCCACAACGACGTAAGCTGGTGACCGTGCACGTAGAGAACACATTTCAACATACAACAGCTGCTATCCTACAGAAGCAAGATCAAAAGCAAAACCAAAGCAGCGTTTGTAACCACAGTTGGTAGAGGGCGCCCCTGCAGGCCAGGTTCCTCAGACGCCATCCTTGTTTTGAACTTAGAACAGTGATCTGATGAGTGAACATAGTAAAATAGCGACTGGCAGGACAGAATAATGGGAGATGCAAGGAGAGGGAGGGGGGTAAAGGAAGGGGAGGGAGAGAAAAGGAGGGACATAGAAGTGCGACGTCGGGGAAGGGAGTGAGATGGAGGGAAAAAGAAAAGGGAGGTAAGTTTAAAATACCGGGCTACTGGCGATTTCACCTACAAAAATAAAGTCAATTATTGAACAAAACCACACTGCAGGCACGCACACGCATGCATACAGACATGCATATACATCCACGCATGCATTCCATTATGAACACATACAAACTTCTAGGAAACAATGGACAAAAGTGTACAAATCAGTCAACATGTTAGAATCACTTTGCAATGTATGATTAAATTTAATCTCACTTTTACTGGAATGCTTTGTGATTCTGTACAAAAGGTCGTTTTAAATATCTTTTGCAACTATTAGTCCTGGAACCAAAATTTGTTTAAAATTCAAATATCGGAGGAGAGAAGTGAGTACCAGAGACAGATAGTGACAGTGGTACCAATCTCTCAGCGTTACCTTCCCTGACCCCAGAGGGAACGATTTCCCATTTACAGCTGGGTGGTTCTAAAGTAGCCTAATTAAACATGGACTTTTCAACCGGTGTTAATATTTGAGGTGTGTGATACTGATCTCTGTACTGGACGATATGGTTCTTGTGATCGGCCGAGCTACATGCAGTATGAACTTAACTAAATTCCGGCGACGTCCAAAGTTCCCCTCGCCCATTTCCATTTCAAACCCTGCCAACGCATAAACTTTTGCACAAGATTAAGACGTCTGCCGGATATTTATCTGGCCGATATGGGTAGATCACCTATGGAATTGTCAGAGTGCGATTAATCCTTAAAAACCCCGTTATTTTACATATGGCATACTACACATTTACTCTCCTCCGTGCATACACAAGTACAACATACATATGCATATATATGTAGCCAGAAAGACAGTGAGAAAGAGGGCGGAGGGAAGTTCAGTTCAGTTCATATTGCTTACAGCCCAGCCGACTATGAGAGCCATATCAGGGCGAACAATACGTCAACAACCACCCGTCAAAAGATAAGTCAAAAACCATGCTCACCTTGCAAGTCTAACTTGCAATTGATTAATCCTTATAAACCCCATTCTTCACATTTGGCGTACTACACATTACCTCCATGCATACACAAATACACATGCATGCATAACCATAAAGAGGGTGGGAAAGGTGGAGGGAGGGAACAAGAGTGGAGACGGACAATAATGGTACATTTACCAAGACTACAGCAAGGCAAGAAGGCTAACTGGTCTTCAAGGGGTGGGACCTGGGAAATCAACCTATCTCTCCAATGTTTTATACCAAGGCAGCCGGGCAATGCCCTGCTCTTCATGATTTTCAACTGACGTGGGATCTTCAGCATGCGCAACCATAAGTTTGATTTTCCAGTCAAACTGAAGAGAAAAGTCGAGGAACAGAACATGACAGATATAGCAGCAATACAAAACTTACCTCCACTGAATGTGACCACAGCTCTAGTGGTACCCTTCTGTAGAAGCAGGACTGGTACGCGATGCCAGCAGATGTCCTGGAAACAGTGGATTCAGAAAATAGGACCTGAACCCGACTTTGGAATCTCAATTGTCTTCGTGCTGCTTTCATTTCTTTGAGAGGTCATCGTCACGTTTTATTTCTTGGCTGGAAAAAGAATTTGGATTTTTAACCTGCTCTGGACAATAATACATTTTCATAAAAATTATTATTGTTCAAAAGCTCAGGCGACTGCGAAGAGCCGTATCAGGTGTATAACCGCTTCAAAACATACAAAACAGCGACGGGAAAAACGAAAAGTACACACAATGCATTCGCGCACATAATCCAAGGACATGCCCCCGGCGTTGAACACTCCGCCCAATTTATCGCACAGGGGAGATTTAAAAAATACACCTGAATACAAATATATGCATACATGACCATAAAAACAGGCATAAATTACCTAAAATTACTTTCGCATATCATCTTCCTAGAGCCAAAAATGCACTTAATAGTTAATACATGTACCCAATTATCAATTCTAAGAAAAAGTATGCTAGACTTACACACAGGTGAATGGACCATTAAGGCATACAAATGATAGAAATGACAAAGCAAAGAAGAGGAATTTTCTAGCACAGAAGGTGGGGATACTATACTGAAACAGCCCCCGGCATCCCCACGGCAGGAAGAAAATAATTCACTTCTCAAGATGGCGTCTAAGCGCTTTAAATAAATTCTATTTACGCTGACAGATGTGACGTGACTGGTGAAATCCAGAATGACACAAGCCATATACCTGCACACAAGCCCTGGACAGGTCTTGGCGCTCTGTCTTGTTTTCTTTATATCATACCTGCACACAAGCCCTGTACAGGTCTTGGCGCTCTGTCTTGTTTTCTTTATATCATACCTGTACACAAGCCCTGGAGAGGTCTTGGCGCTGTGTCTTGTTTTCTTTATATCATACCTGTACACAAGCCCTGGACAGGTCTTGGCGCTGTGTCTTGTTTTCTTTATATCATACCTGTACACAAGCCCTGTACAGGTCTTGGCGCTCTGTCTTGTTTTCTTTATATCATACCTGTACACAAGCCCTGGACAGGTCTTGGCGCTCTGTCTTGTTTTCTTTATATCATACCTGTACACAAGCCCTGTACAGGTCTTGGCGCTCTGTCTTGTTTTCTTTATACATACCTGTACACAAGCCCTGGACAGGTCTTGGCGCTCTGTCTTGTTTTCTTTATATCATACCTGTACACAAGCCCTGGACAGGTCTTGGCGCTCTGTCTTGTTTTCTTTATATCATACCTGTACACAAGTCCTGTACAGGTCTTGGCGCTCTGTCTTGTTTTCTTATATCATACCTGTACACAAGTCCTGTACAGGTCTTGGCGCTCTGTCTTGTTTTCTTTATATCATACCTGTACACAAGTCCTGTACAGGTCTTGGCGCTCTGTCTTGTTTTCTTTATATCATACCTGTACACAAGTCCTGTACAGGTCTTGGTGCTCTGTCTTGTTTTCTTTATATCATACCTGTACACAAGCCCTGGACAGGTCTTGGCGCTCTGTCTTGTTTTCTTTATATCATACCTGCACACAAGCCCTGGACAGGTCTTGGCGCTGTCTTGTTTTCTTTATATCATACCTGTACACAAACCCTGGACAGGTCTTGGCGCTGTGTCTTGTTTTCTTTATACCATACCTGTACACAAGCCCTGTACAGGTCTTGGCGCTCTGTCTTGTTTTCTTTATATCATACCTGTACACAAGCCCTGGACAGGTCTTGGCGCTGTGTCTTGTTTTCTTTATATCATACCTGTACACAAGCCCTGGACAGGTCTTGGCGCTGTGTCTTGTTTTCTTTATATCATACCTGTACACAAACCCTGGACAGGTCTTGGCGCTGTGTCTTGTTTTCTTTATACCATACCTGTACACAAGCCCTGGACAGGTCTTGGCGCTCTGTCTTGTTTTCTTTATATCATACCTGTACACAAGCCCTGGACAGGTCTTGGCGCTCTGTCTTGTTTTCTTTATATCATACCTGTACACAAGCCCTGGAGAGGTCTTGGCGCTCTGTCTTGTTTTCTTTATGTCAGTCACTGAAACAATTTGCATTGTTGTGAAATGCATTTCTTCATCTGCCATGTCATTAAAATAAAGTACTTCTGCATTGCACTATCACCCTATACGTCATAGAGACCCATGTACGGGTGACCCAAACATGCTATTGCTCGGTTTCTATTAATCACCTTCATTTTCTTAGACTACTACCCTTTCCACACCACAGAGGGGAGAGAGAGAGAGATTTGAATAATTACATTTTAAAAGGGCATGACTCGAAATGGTAACACTTGACCTTTGACAATACTGATCGATTTGATTCCGTTTACGTCAGCACCCATACCGGGTGATATGTTCGACAGGGATAACCATTCCAGGGAAGTGGGGGAATGAGGATCTTATCTATCTTACACTGACATCAGCACATTGTGTTAAAATGGGCAGTAACTGAGTAAGGCCAGTCTTCACGTAGCGCACCTCATGGCTCGTATCCGCAACCGTTTGGGTCGTTATTCCACACACGAAATGAAAATTTTAAAAATTTAAAAAGCGAAATACATGTGCTTTGAAAGAGGAACTGTCTATAGACACCAAATTAGCGTGTGTTTTTATTTAAAACATGGCACCAGAACAACCAAAGCAAGCACTGTGTCTACGGAATTCTGAACGCAGTGTTTGTATGAAAAAGAAATATAGGCCTACAGCAGAGAGGAAGCATGGATTTTAGGTGAACATTCTTTTGAAACTAAGCCAGTGTTACGAGTTGATCAAGGCGCTTGGTCTTTATGGAAATCTTCAATAAATACATCCTTATGTTCAGACAAATTTTGATCATAAATTTGTTGGATTTTGAACCACGTCCGGTTTTTCTCCCCCTCCCTCTTTAACCGTTGTCATGCCGCTTTTTCAGCATTTCCACAGAGGAACGGTTTGGCGCACAATAAGCCCCGCCCAATTGTTGGAAAAGTTCTCATGCGAAAGTAAAAAATTTCGATACCTCGTGCGGGGTAAAAAGCAAAATGTTTAGTAGCAAAGACCTTTCTAAATTCAATTCTCATCCAACTGAAATATCAAAGGCCGTTTCTGAAAACATGTAGTGATGTACTGAGAGATTATTGGAAGTGTAATCATGCTCGACAAGAAAAAATGAAAGTCAATCGAAAGGACACTTGTCACGCATTTCAACGAACAGGACAATATAAAAACATCATAAATGGCTTTATCAGCGTGTCATCACTTAAACCGTGCACTCTTAAATCCTGCGATTCTGTAGCTCACCTGGTTATTACAGCTTAAACCACCAGTCTAACCAGTTATAAACGGGTACCTACCCATGTGGGGATACCGGCGGCGCTTTCAGTATATATACTACACGTCATTATTGAAGGGCCAGGAACGTTTTTGAGTCAATTTTTGAAAGGAGAAATAACCTATTTTCTCTTACTCTTTTCTCCAATTCGTTGCCGTAACTGAATGGATAAGAGCTCAGACAACATTGCAGTTTCCTTTTGGCACGTGTTTGGGGATTTGCCGATTTGCAATGGGCGGCCCAAGGAAGACAATTTCCACACGAAATTGTCGAATCTTCAGCAGGGTCTCTCTGACGACGCAGGCAAGGTAGCGACAAAATTCGCTTTGCACGTGCAAGGCAAGCCCTTTTTGAACACTACTCCAGCCAAAGTTGCCCGCAGACGAGGATAAAAAGGACCCGTTCTTGGTTCGTTTTAACCATGCTTGCAAGACGGATGACGGATGAGCAGCGGGGGAGAGCCCTCGCTCTGCTTGATGAAGGCCTAGCGCAGCGGGAAGTTGCTAGACGACTTGAAGTGTCGCATTCCACAATCCAGAGACTGCTGGAGCACTTCAATGAGACTGGAGCAGTCCAGGAAAGGCGTCACACGGGTCGACCCAGAGTAACGACAAGACAGCAAGACCGCTACCTTGCCCTCTCCGTCCTGAGGGAAAGGGCATCCACTGCGGTGACCTTGAGGGGTCAGCTGAGGGACGCAACAGGTGCTAACATCAGCTGCAGCACGGTGAGAAGACGGCTACATGAGGCAAACTTGAGGTCACGGAGACCGGCCGTCCGACCCGTGCTGTCACCGGTCAACAGAGTGCGCCGCATGACCTGGGCCAGGGAGCACGTGACCTGGACAAGGCAACAGTGGGCCCGGGTCTTGTTTTCGGATGAGTCCAGGTTCACCCTGACCTTTAACGATGGCCGGGCTCGGGTGTGGCGACGTCAAGGGGAGAGGTTCGCTGACGCCACTGTCCAAGAGCATAACCGGTACGGCGGCGGGTCGGTGATGGTGTGGGGTGGCATGAGCCGTGGTACCCGGACCCCCCTGCTCCCCATTGACGGCATCCTGAACGGGGTCCGGTACCGGGACGAGGTTCTGGCGGCCGTGGCACTGCCTGCGCTTGTGGACCTTGGTCAAGGCGCCATCTTCCAGGACGACAATGCACCTGCGCATCGAGCACGCCTTGTGACCGACTTCCTGGAGCAGCATGAAGTCGTCCGTATGGCCTGGCCAGCGTGCTCACCTGACCTGAACCCAATTGAACACCTCTGGGATGTGCTCGGGAGGCGCATCAGGGGCAACCACCCCCCACCGGGCACCCTGGCCAGGCTGGTCGACATCCTGCAGATCGAGTGGGCGGCCATCCCTCAGGACACACTCTGTACCCTTGTGGGGTCGATGCATCGGCGCTGTGAAGCATGCATCCAGGCTCGGGGCGGACACACGCGATATTGAAAACAGATTGGCCAAATCTGACACTTTCTGTTTTTTGAAAAGGGGGGGATGTTCCTTTAAATGCATGTGCTGTTCACTAATGGGTCATTGTGCTAATTTCTTTTTCCAAAACAGGTGTGGAAATGATGAAATAAAACATAGAATCAATTCTAAACATTGTCAATTATTTCAACTTAAAATTAGAGAGGAAGGAAGAAGTGGCCCTTAAATTATGATTAGGAGTATATAGTATCCCCACATTCTGGTCATTCCGTGCTACACATTTCCTCTTGAATGTTTCTAATTTGCTTTGTCTTATTTTCTGCCTTGTTGGTCCATTCACCTGTGTGTGTTCGATAAAGTCATGTACTTTTAAGATTGATAATTGGGTACACGTATCAAGTGTGCATTTTGGGCTTTAGGAAAAGGATATGTGGAAGCAATTTTAGGTAATTAAGGCCCATTGTTATATACGTTTTAGTGTCCTTAGTTATCTTTAAATTTGTATTCAAATGTTTTTTAAATCCCCTGTGTGACAGATTGGACAGACTGGACAACGTCAGGCTCAGGGGCATCTTAGATTACCTGCGCGAATGCATTAATACGTGTTAATAGATTCTCTTTTTCCTTTTGAATATCATGCGTTTTGAAAAAGTGATAGCCCTGATATGACTACGCAGTCGGCTGGGCTTTAAACAAAAATAACGGGTGCCTGATCACCAGGGTGACAGTTACGATCCGTCTGAAAATAATGACCTGATAAAAGCAAGGTCTCTACTAGACTACTGTCTCTACTCCAACGACCTCGAAAAATGGGACAAATTGAGCATTACTTAAAGATTAGTAATTTCGGCAAAGGTACAGTTCAGTTATCTGGAATTTTGCGGATATACATGACCTAATTGCTTCGTCATAATCCTAGCAATAACCGCAAAAACCGTCTCGCAATTACGTCTGTGCGTGTGCGTGTGTATCATTGTATGCGAGTACGTATGTGTGTGAAGACGTGTGATTATTATTCTTGTAGTTTAAAGCCTTGCCGATTGTGAAATTCTATGCAAGGGCTACAACAATCAACCCCCCTTTTAAAGAGGAACTTCGGGGCACAATGGATTTGCGCACATATTCTTAACGATGTTCCCCTGGCACTGATCATTCCGTCCTATTTATCGCAGGTGATTTTAAAAGAATCCTGAATATAAATGTATAAATTACGCTAACCCATACAAAACATGGCCTACAAAAACTAAAACTCTCTGCACATTTCGTTGGAGCCAAAAATGCAGTCCAGTATTATAAATGTGCCCAATTACCAGTCCTAGGACTAGGAGAAAGTATGGAAGCTTAACGGAAAACGAGGTGAATGAACCAGTGAGGCAGAAAATGATAGGAACAGCCTCTTCCCAAGACAGAGGCAAATGGGAACATTACCACCTTGACCTTGTTCTGACCTTAAGTATCTTTCTCACGATATGGTCGTTCCATTGTTAACTCCCATCTCAAGAATTCACCGATAAGTTTGGTTAAAAAAAAACCAGGATAAGGATGAGAGGCAGGGTAGGACTACCGTTCTGAGAGTCATCGTTACAATGATTGTGCGTAGTCTTTGAAGAAGGTAGCAATAACAGCCCAATTTCCGATGTGCAGAAAAATGGGGTGGTTAAGTTTCGGTAATCTTGTACAATAGAATACGAAAATAATTGGAGCTAATTTCACGCACTTTTACGGGCGTTTTCGGTTCTGCTCGATGTAAAGAGACGTAAGACACCCTTACCTTCGATGTAAAGAGACGTAAGACACCCTTACCTACTCGTTTTGACCAGTCCTTCCCCACAAACATGCATTAAATATCCCTGAATGACTGGCGACCATAACCCTGATCACGTGGGTGACGTGGGTGAAAACGTCATCACTGTTTGTGTGTTTTTATTTGAAACCGAAAATAGGAAACACGTGGTAATGTTTACATCTAGATCGAGACCAGTAAACTCCAATTGTTACATGATAACCCACGGCAAATAGTTTTTTTTTCCATTCGGATGCTCAGTGAAAGCCACCAGCACGTACAAAAAAAAACACAAACAAAAGGACATGAACATTTACACCACAAGCATCCCGCCTACCTTACGTAGAAGATAAAAAACACAAAGCAAACAAACCAGATGCAGCAGCAACTCCAGCACCAAGTCGTGAAGGGGTAACCGAAGGGGTAAACAAGTGTTGCACTGCACACATATTTTAGGTCGGTGGTTGCACTGACACACGTGGTTGATGTTACTATTTATAGACAATAACTCCCCACTAGTGATGACGTTGTGCCCATGTGATCAGCAACCAAAATGGCGTGCAGGTGACTGCTGGAGCTGTGGTCGCCAGTCATTCAGGGATATTTTGTGCATGTTTGTGGGGAAGGACTGGTCAAAGTGAGTAGGTAAGGGTGTCTTACGTCTCTTTACATCGAGCAGAACCGAAAACACCCGTAAAAGTGCGTGAAATTAGCTCCAATTATTTTCGTATTCTATTCTACAAGATTACCTTAAGTTTCTATTATCTATACTATAGTATATGCCAAATGTTTACCTGTCATACTAGCAGACAGAACGAGTGACGACATTTAAATCGTAGGCTGTCTTGTCTACTAAATAAACGTTATCATTCATTCTTTCTTCAGAACACGACTAGCCTAACGAGTGAAACCGTTTATCATCTGCAAAGAACTCACCAGGTGTCGGTGTAAGATTCGCAGCCAGTCCACCTCGCCTGTCCTCTCCAAACCAAAAATACAATTTGACAGTACCTCGCTTAACAATTTTACCGAAAAATGTAGATCACGTGTAACCGACGTTTCTATTGGCCAACGAGGTGAACACTTTTTGTGGTGCATCCAATGACATTCGTCGTCTGCAGGATGTGTTGTTCAGTTGTAAAAACACAATTTTCAAGTGACCGGCGAAAAAGACTCTTTGCACGCACAAACCGTGAAAAAAATGCTATCGTCTGCGTCTTCCCATCGCTTTGAATTAACCTTTTGGTTCCCACAATCTGTCCGCCAGCGTCCTGCATTGTCAACCATGCTAGCAAAGCAAAAACTTAACCCTCTGACTCATTCATCCAATCCACCAGCTTCAGAATGCTGGTGGATAGGGTAAGGGATTCAAAGAGTTGTCTTTCCAGTTGGTGGATAGGGTACGGGAGTCAAAGGGTTAAATCTGTCGTTTGCTGTTTGATAGTAGTGAACCCTGTGGCTCAGTGGTCAAAAACACCTTCATAGGCCGCAAAAAAATAGGGGGTCCATTCTCGCATTGGACAGATACCTCCTCCCCCTCCTCCACACCTAGTCCTCCATCAGATGTTTAAAATTGTTTATCTAGGTACCAACTTGTCTGCTGAAATGAGAGGAGAAGAGTGGCACAATGGTTCAGACGTTCACCTGCCAATAACTAAACTCCAGGTTCCTCAGCTTGACTGGAAAATCGAACTGAACGTCTAGTCCTTCAGAAAGGGACGAAAAACGAGTCTTTTGGCTGCGCACGCTAAAGATCCCACGACAGTTGAAAATCGTGAAGAGCAGGGCATTGCCCGGCTGCCTTGGTATAAAACATTAGAGAGATAGGTTGATTTCACAGGTCCCACCCCTTAAAAACGAATTAGACTTCTTGCCTTTCTTAAGTCTTGGTTGAAAAAAGATAAATAAAAAAGATACTGTGAATATGAATGTGACATCATCATCATCATCATCATCATCATCATCATCATGGCCCTCCGTACGAATCTATCCTTGTCGCTGCAAGTACATCTCCAACTCTCTCTTTCACCGGCCATCTTGCAAATCCTGTCCAATATTTTCTGCCTGGATCTACCTGGTGTTCTCTTTTCCTCCAGATTTCCTGTTGTGACCAGGTGCTCTAATTCCCCTTTCCTGCAAAATACTAATATGGTGATGTATCACATTGTGTGAAATGTCCTCCAAATGTTGATTGTCCTTTCCTAATCTTCGTTATTACTGGTCTTCTTGTGTCTGCCTCCTTCAAGACTGTTCATTTGTTTTTGTGCTGTCCATGGAACTCTCAACATTCTTCTTTAAAACCACATTTCAGTTGCCGCAATTTTGTTCTGACTTTGGGTGTTGACTGTCCACGCCTCACAACCGTATAACAGCATCGGTTCTATATAATATTGAAGAACTCTCTTCCTGGTGTGAATTGATAGGCCTTTGTTGTTAAGAACGCTTTTCATCTTCCTGAATGCTGTTTTGGCTTGGTCGATTCTGCTTACTATTTTTGATGTGCATCTGCCGTCTTGTGAGATGACCGTTCTCACATATATGCTCATCGTTGTGCCATTTGTTGTTATTTTGCATGGGGATATTTCTTGCTTTTTTTTTTTTTACTGATTACCATGACTTCAGTTTTCTTGCTATTCACGTTTCTTGCTATATAGATTCTATTTCTATTGTATTCACGATGTAATGTAGATCTGTTTTGTTTTCTGCAACTAGCACGGTGTCATCTGCGAAACGAGTGTTATCGTTTTACACACACACACACCCCACCCCACACACACACACACACACACAACACACAACACCACACACACACACAAACAACACACACACACACTACACCACACACACACACACACACACACACACCACACACAACACACACACACACTAACACAACAATACATCATATACACAACACACACACACACACACACACACACACACACACACACACACACAACAAACAAACACACTAACACACACACACACACACACACAACACACACACAACACACACACACACACAACACACACACACACACACACACACACACACACACCACACACACACACACACCCACACACACACCACCCACACACACAGACAGAGAGACAGAGTGAAGAGATAAATAAAAACATTAATTTCATATGAATTCCTCTCTCTCATATTTTCAACTCTATCCATTTCAAGTTTAAAACATTTAAAGTGTTATTTCAGTAGTGACCAGTGTTGTGCTTTTTCCATGCCACAAAATGTTTCACCCTTTTCACTGTCTTTTTTCACTGTCTGTCAGTCTGTTTACCGCTTGGTTACAATACACATATTGCTTTGTCCGTGATAACGTGTTTTACATTGCTGTAGTGTATATCTTCATGAATTGTAGTAATGTTTCTTTACTCATTTAATGTTGTTTTATCATTTTGCATTTACTGATAGCTCTGCCATTTTAGTCATAACAAAACTACAACTGCTATTGTGCTCTGTTCGTATCACTAATTACCATTGGCAGTCCCACTGTTTTTTAAATGGTCACTGAATGTTTGAATTTCGATTGATTTCTTTTCGACTAATAACTAATCAACAACAAACGTGAGTAAAAGGCAGCTGTTTTCTAAACTAACTTTTGATTTGATTTGATTTGATTTGATTTGATTTGATTTGATTTGGATTTGATTTGATTTGTTTGTTTGTTTGGTTTGGTTTGATTTTGGGTTTGGTTTGGTTTGGTTTTGGTTTGGTTTGGTTTGATTTGATTTGATTTGATTTGATTTGATTTGATTTGATTTGATTTGATTTGATTCAGTGACGGTCGTTTAACTGGACTAGATTTAATGTAATCTTACGTAAAGCAGTTTAATCTTATATCGTGAAAATTGTTTCAGCCTAATCCTTCCTAAGTTAATTTTAAACTGATAAACTGACTTGAAATCAAGTGCTGTGTTGTAAAATATGTTATTGGACTGTCTAGTTTTCTTGACCACATCTCTGCACGTTGAGCAACTGAATTTCTAGTATAAGTTCCCTCCAAGTTCTCAGCAAACACGGTTTCTGAGATTGTTATTCAGCCATCTGTTTTGAGTTAAAGTAACACCACTTCTGTGATTTTTTTTAAACATGTTGAATTTATTCCGACAATATGACATAAGGACAACGGTAACTGCAGATGATACTGCATCTAAATCATTACAATGTTATTATTCACATGTTCTTGTTTATGTGTTTGTCTACTGGGTGTTGTTAGCACAAATAAAAACTGACTTATTTGGTCAACCGTATCCTGAACTGGCTTTCATGATGTTCGTCTCTGCAAAACTGACAAGTTTAGCACTTGGTATATTTTTTGTTTGTTGCTTAGTTGCTTTTGTTTTTTGTTCAAACTTTACCATGGTTTGACACAGGGAGAAACAACAGAATAGAGACAGACTAACAAACAAAACAGGGACAGACAAACAAATAAACAGGGACAAACAAACAGAAACAGGGACAGACAACAAACAAACAGAAACAGGACAAACAAACAGAAACAGGGACAAACAAACAGAAACAGGGACAGACAAAACAAACAGAAACAGGGACAAACAAACAGAAACAGGGACAAACAAACAGAAACAGGGACAGACAAACAAACAGAAACAGGGACAAACAAACAGAACAGGACAAACAAACAGAATCAGGACAAACAAACAGAAACAGGGACAAACAAACAGAATCAGACAAACAAACAAAAACAGGGACAAACAGACAACAGAAACAGGGACAAACAAACAAACAGAAACAGCGACAGACAAACAAACAGAAACAGGGACAGACAAACAAACAGAAACAGGGACAAACAAACAGAATCAGGACAAACAACAAAAACAGGGACAAACAGACAAACAGAAACAGGGACAGACAAACAAACAGAAACAGGGACAGACAAACAAACAGAAACAGCGACAGACAACAAACAGAAACAGGACACAACAAACAGAATCAGGGACAAACAAACAAAAACAGGGACAAACAGACAAACAGAAACAGGGACAGACAAACAAACAGAAACAGCGACAGACAACAAACAGAAACAGGATAAACAAACAGAAACAGGTACAGACAAACAGAAACAGGGACAGACAGACAAACAGAAACAGGGATAAACAAACAGAAACAGGTACAGACAAACAGAAACAGTGACAGACAAACAAACAGAAACAGGACAGACAAACAAACAGAAACAGGGACAAACAAACAACAGAAACAGGACAAACAAACAAACAGAAACAGGGACAGACAAACAGAAACAGGGACAGACAAACAAACAGAAACAGTGACAGACAAACAACAGAAACAGTGACAAACAAACAAACAGAAACAGTGACAGACAAACAAACAGAAACAGTGACAAACAAACAAACAGAAACACGGACAGACAAACAACAGAAACAGTGACAAACAACACAAAACAGAAACACGGACAGACAAACAAACAGAAACTGTGACAGACAAACAAACAGAAACAGTGACAAACAAACAAACAGAAACAGGGAAACAAACAGACAGAAACAGTGACAAACAAACAAACAGAAACAGGGACAGACAAACAAACAGAAACAGTGACAGACAAACAAACAGAAACAGGACAGACAAACAAACAGAAACAGGGACAGACAAACAAACAGAAACAGTGACAGACAAACAAACAGAAACAGGGACAGACAAACAAACAGAAACAGAAACAGACAAACAAACAGAAAACAGGGACAGACAAACAAACAGAAACAGGGACAGACAAACAAACAGAAACAGGAACAGACAAACAAACAGAAACAGGGAGAGACAAACAAACAGAAACAGGGACAGACAAACAAACAGAAACAGGACGGACAAACAGAAACAGGGACAGACAAACAGAAACAGGACAGACAAAACACAGAAACAGGGACAAACAAACAGAAACAGGGACAGACAAACAAACAGAAACAGGGACAGACAAACAGAAACAGGGACAGACAAACAGAAAACAGGACAGACAAACAAACAGAAATAGGGACAAACAAACAGAAACAGGGACAGACAAACAAACAGAAACAGGGACAGACAAACAGAAACAGGGACAGACAAACAAACAGAAACAGGGACAGACAAACAAACAGAAATAGGGACAAACAAACAGAAACAGGGACAGACAAACAGAAACAGGGACAGACAAACAGAAACAGGGACAGACAAACAAACAGAAACAGGGACAAAAACAAACAGAAACAGGACAGACAAAAAACAGAAACAGGGACAGACAAACAGAAACAGGGACAGACAAACAAACAGAAACAGGACAAACAAACAGAAACAGGGACAAAAAAAAAAAAAAAAAAAAAAAAAAAAAAAAAAAAAAAAAAAAAAAAAAAAAAAAAAAAAAAAAAAAAAAAAAAAAAAAAAAAAAAAAAAAAAAAAAAAAAAAAAAAAAAAAAAAAAAAAAAAAAAAAAAAAAAAAAAAAAAAAAAAAAAAAAAAAAAAAAAAAAAAAAAAAAAAAAAAAAAAAAAAAAAAAAAAAAAAAAAAAAAAAAAAAAAAAAAAAAAAAAAAAAAAAAAAAAAAAAAAAAAAAAAAAAAAAAAAAAAAAAAAAAAAAAAAAAAAAAAAAAAAAAAAAAAAAAAAAAAAAAAAAAAAAAAAAAAAAAAAAAAAAAAAAAAAAAAAAAAAAAAAAAAAAAAAAAAAAAAAAAAAAAAAAAAAAAAAAAAAAAAAAAAAAAAAAAAAAAAAAAAAAAAAAAAAAAAAAAAAAAAAAAAAAAAAAAAAAAAAAAAAAAAAAAAAAAAAAAAAAAAAAAAAAAAAAAAAAAAAAAAAAAAAAAAAAAAAAAAGGGGGGGGGGGGGGGGGGGGGGGGGGGGGGGGGGGGGGGGGGGGGGGGGGGGGGGGGGGGGGGGGGGGGGGGGGGGGGGGGGGGGGGGGGGGGGGGGGGGGGGGGGGGGGGGGGGGGGGGGGGGGGGGGGGGGGGGGGGGGGGGGGGGGGGGGGGGGGGGGGGGGGGGGGTGACAGACAAACAGAAACAGACAGACAACAAACAGAAACAGACAGACAAACAAAACGTGACACACAACAAAACAGTGCAGACAAACAGAAACAGTGACAGACAACAGAACAGTGACAGACAAAAAACAGAAACAGTGACAGAAACAGAACAGTGACAGACAACAGATCGGACAGACAAACAAACAGAAACAGTGACAGACAAACAGAAACAGTGACAGACAAACAGAAACAGTGACAGACAAACAGAAACAGTGACAGATACACAGAAACAGGGACAAACAAACAGAAACAGGGACAGACAAACAAACAAAACAGGACAAACAAACAGAAACAGGACAAACAGAACAGGACAGACAAACAAAACAGGGACAAACAAACAGAAACCAGGACAAACAGAAACACGGCAGACAAGCAAACAGAAACAGGGACAAACAAACAGAAACAGGGACAAACAACAAACAGAAACAGGGACAACAAACAACAGAAACAGGGACAAACAAACCAGAAACAGTGACAGACAAACAGAAACAGGACAGACAAACAACCAGAAACAGGGACAGACAAACATACAGAAACAGGGACAAATAACAGAAACAGTGACAGACAAACAGAAACAGTGGCAGACAAACAACCAGAAACAGGGACAGACAAACAGAAAAGGGACAAACAAACAAACAGAAACAGGACAGACAAAACAACAAACAGAAACAGTGACAAACAAACAGAAACAGGGACAAATAACCAGAAACAGTGACAGCACACAAACAGAAACAGGGACAAAAACAGAAACAGGGACAAACAACCAGAAACAGTGACAGCCACACAAACAGAAACAGGGACAAACAGAAACAGGGACAAACAAACAGAAACAGAGACAGACAAACAAACAGAAACAGAGACAAACAGAAACAAGGACAGACAAACAGAAACAGAGACAGACAAACAAACAGAAACAAGGACAAACAGAAACAAGGACAAACAGAAACAGGACAAACAGAAACAGGGACAAACAGAAACAGAGATAAACAGAAACAGGGACAAACAGAAACAGGGAAAACAGAAACAAGGACAAACAGAAACAAGGACAAACAGAAATAAGGACAAAACAGAAACAGGACAAACAGAAACAAGGACAAACAGAAACAAGGACAAACAGAAACAGGGACAAACAGAAACAAGGACAAACAGAAACAAGGACAAACAGAAACAGGACAAACAGAAACAAAGGACAAACAGAAACAGGGACAAACAGAAACAAGGACAAACAGAAACAAGGACAAACAGAAACAAGGACAAACAGAAACAAGGACAAACAGAAACAAGGACAAACAGAAACAAGGACAAACAGAAACAAGGACAAACAGAAAACAGGGATAAACAGAAACAAGGACAAACAGAAACAAGGACAAACAGAAACAGAGACAAACAGAAACAAGGACAAACAGAAACAAGGACAAACAGAAACAGGATAAACAGAAACAAGGACAAACAGAAACAAGGACAAACAGAAACAAGGACAAACAGAAACAAGGACAAACAGAAACAAGGACAAACAGAAACAAGGACAAACAGAAACAAGGACAAACAGAAACAAGGACAAACAGAAACAGGATAAACAGAAACAGGGACAAACAGAAACAGGGACAAACAAACAGAAACAGGGACAGACAAACAAACAGAAACAGGGACAGACAAACAGAAACAGGGACAGACAAACAAACAGAAACAGGGACAGACAAACAAACAGAAACAGGGACAGACAAACAAACAGAAACAGGGACAAACAAACAGAAACAGGGACAAACAAACAGAAACAGGAACAGACAAACAAACAGAAACAGGGATAAAACAGAAACAGGGACAAACAAACAAACAGAAACAGGGATAAACAGAAACAGGGACAGACAAACAAACAGAAACAGGGACAGACAAACAAACAGAAACAGGGATAAACAGAAACAGGGACAGACAAACAAACAGAAACAGGGACAAACAAACAGAAACAGGACAGACAAACAAACAGAAACAGGGACAGACAAACAAACAGAAACAGTGAGAGACAAACAAACAGAAACAGGGACAGACAAACAGAAACAGGGACAGACAAACAAACAGAAACAGGGACAGACAAACAAACAGAAACAGGGACAAACAAACAGAAACAGGGACAAACAAACAGAAACAGGGACAGACAAACAGAAACAGGGACAGACAAACAAACAGGACAGACAAACAAACAGAAACAGAGACAAACAAACAGAAACAGGGACAAACAAACAGAAACAGGGACAGACAAACAAACAGAAACAGGGACAGACAAACAAACAGAAACAGGGACAGACAAACAAACAGAAACAGGGACAGACAAACAAACAGAAACAGGGACAAACAAACAGAAACAGGGACAAACAAACAGAAACAGGGACAGACAAACAAACAGAAACAGGGACAGACAAACAAACAGAAACAGGGACGAAGACAGAAAACTAGAGACAGACAAACAGAAAAAGAGAAAGGATGATGAACAGCAACACGGACAAACAAACAAAAAATAAGAGACAGAGGGAAAGACAAACAGGGACAGACAGACAAACAGAAAACAGGAACAACCAAATTAACAACAACAGGCACAGACAGACAAACAGAAAACAGGAACAACCAAATTAACAACAACAGGCACAGACAAACAAACAACAACAGGCACAGAAAAACAAACAAAAACATAGACAAACAAACAAAAACAGAGACAAAGAAACGAAAAGACACTGGGACAGGGAAGTAATTAATAACAGGGACAAACAAATATTGGCAGACAAATTGCCAAAAACAGGGACACACAAACAGACGGGAACAGGTACATACAAATTGCCAAAAACAGGGACACACAAACAGGTACATACAAATTGCCAAAAACAGGGACACACAAACAGACGGGAACAGGTACATACAAATTGCCAAAAACAGGGACACACAAACAGGTACATACAAATTGCCAAAAACAGGGACACACAAACAGGTACATACAAATTGCCAAAAACAGGGACACACAAACAGACAGGAACAGGTACATACAAATTGCCAAAAACAGGGACACACAAACAGGTACATACAAATTGCCAAAAACAGGGACACACAAACAGACAGGAACAGGTACATACAAATTGCCAAAAACAGGGACACACAAACAGACACAAACAGGTACATACAAATTGCCAAAAACAGGGACACACAAACAGACAGTAACAGGTACATACAAATTGCCAAAAACAGGGACACACAAACAGGTACATACAAATTGCCAAAAAACAGGGACACACAAACAGGTACATACAAATTGCCAAAAACAGGGAAAACACAAACAGGTACAGTACATACAAATTGCCAAAAACAGGGACACACAACAAACAAAGCAAACAGGGAAACAGGTACATACAAATTGCCAAAAACAGGACACACAAACAGGTACATACAAATTGCCAAAACAGGGACACACAAACAGGTACATACAAATTGCCAAAAACAGGGACACACAAACAGACAGGAACAGGTACATACAAATTGCCAAAAACTGAACACTAGCACCTATTCACAACGGCAAAGCCACAGGGAAAACTAGTATCACGTAGACCCAGAGACAAAATGAACAGTTTTTTTCAGAGTGAGTGGGAATAAGAAGGATACGAGATGTAGTAGTAGTAGTAGTAGTAGTAGCTGAGGGCTGGCTCGTAGCCTAGGCCTTCTGGCCTTTTAACGCCCTATCTTTTTGTTTTACGCTTTCTTCTTCGGGGTCTGAAAAGCATGCCTTAATATTCATACTTGAGCAAATCTGCTTCAGTCTATTTTTTTAAATAAAATTTTGAATTCTGCGTCATCGTCCAGGAAATTTTTGAATTTGTTAGTGCTGTTAGTAAATTTAATTTCAAAAGGAATTTTATTCCACAATTTAACAATTCTGTTAGAAAAACAAAACGCTCTTGTGTTAGTATATCTGTGTTTAACAAATATTTTACCTTCAGCATTCCTTGTTATACTAGCTTGTGGAAAGGAAAAAAATGTTTCAACTGATAGCTTATCCATCCCATTCATTATTTTGTATACCTGTATTAAATCCCCCCTAACCCTCCTACCTTTCAGTGAATGAAGTTTTAAAAACTTAAGCCTTTCTTCATAACTCATATTTTTACACTCTATAAGCAACCTAGTTGCCCTTCTTTGTACATTTTCAATCATTTTTTACTGTCTTATCAAATACGGATTCCAAACAACACTTGCGTATTCTAAATGTGGTCTAACAAAAGCCTTATACAACATTAAAAATGTATGTTTATTTATGTACAAAAATGTTCTTTTGATAATTCCTATCATCTGGTTAGCCTTATTTGCTACTCTTTTAATGTGCAGGTCAAAGGATAATTCACTATCAAATGTAACTCCCAAGTCTTTTTCCGTTTCACACTCACTAATTTTCTGTACATCATTTCCAATTTTCATGAAATACTCTCGTCTAATATTCTTCTTACCAACATGCATTACATGGCATTTTGAAACATTAAAATATAAATTCCAAGTATCTGACCAGTTTTGTAGTATTAGCAAGTCCTGTTGAATTAAATTAACATTGGCAACCTTGTCATATAGTTTTGTATCGTCAGCAAAAATTTTGCAAGTACAGTGCAGTAAATCAGGTAAGTCATTTATAAATACTGTAAACAAGATTGGACCCAGTACACTGCCCTGAGGGATCCCGCTTTTTACTTTTGTTTCTTCTGATTCAGCATTTCCTACCTTTACCCTCTGCTTTCGATCATACAAAAAATTTTGGATCCATTTGAGTGTATTTCCTATAATACCATAAGATGCTAATTTTATGAGCAGTCTTTCGTGAGGTACAGAATCAAAAGCTTTTCTAAAATCAAGATACACGATATCAAAGGGGTCCCATTGTCCATCATATTGGTGAAATCCTCCATAACTTCTAATAATTGGGTTACACAGGATCTTTTCCCTCTAAATCCATGTTGACATTTTGCATACAATTTATTACTTTCAAAGTGAGAAATGATACAATCTCTTACTAGTGATTCCAGTACTTTACAAACAATACAAGTTAAACTTACAGGTCTATAGTTCCCAGCGTCACTCCTATTTCCTTTCTTAAACAAGGCTTTAACATCGGCTGTTTTCCAATCCTTTGGTAACTCACCTGATTCTAAGGACTTATTAAATAATATACAAAGTGGCTTTGCAAGTTCTTTATTTACTTCCTTTAGTATCCTAGGGGATATCAAATCTGGTCCTTTAGCTTTATTCGGGTTTAGTTCCTGTAACTTTTTTTCTGCCGCAGTTGGAGTAACTCTGATATCACATAATGATATACCATTTGACTTTGAATTTTCTATTAAATCTGGTAATGTACTGATATCTTCTGTTGTAAAAACGCTTGCAAAAAATTTATTTAAAACTTCAGCTTTGTCTTTATCTGCAACAACCAGTTTTCCATCAATGGTTTTTAAGGGCTAATACCTGTATTAGCTTTTGTCCTTTCTTGTACATATTTCCAAAAATTTTTCGGGTTACTTTTACTTTCCTTAGCAATATTTTTCTCATACTCTTTTCTGGTTTTCTTCAACAATTTGGCACATTCATTTCTTACTGTTATATATCTATCATAATCACTACCTTTTTTGGTTCTCAAATATCTTTTATATGTATTATACTTCTTTTTAATTTTCCTCAGAGCCTTTTTATCTAACCATATAGGTCTGAAATGTTTATAATTACTAACTTTGACTTTTGGGACACATTCCTCAACACCATCATTTAACACTTTTTTTATCATACCCCAAGCACTCTCAACATCCATATTGACCAAGTCACTCCAATCTTCATCCTTCACAATATTATTAAGTTTTCTGTAATCACCCTTATTAAAATCATACTTGTATTTGTCTACTATAGGTGCATTATACATTGAGACATACAATTTGAATTTCTATACGTCGTGGTCACTTTTATCAACCGGTTGTAAGTGCTCTATATCTGAGATTAAGTTTTCTTCATTTACTAGTACCCAGTCATCCAGAGAAGGAATTTGTCCTTTCCTTCTTCGAGTAGGTTCTGATACCTTTTGAATTAAAAATGCATCACGTACATTCTCAATTATTTTGTCACTTTTATCACCTCTCCACTCTCCATCCCAACCAACATTTGGAAAGTTAACGTCACCAACAATACAAATCTTATCATACTTATTAAGTTTATCAGATTTTAAAACATCAAACAGCTTTTTGTCATTTTCTACTGTGCTTGTATTAGGACTTCGATATATACATCCTAACAATACTTCTTCACCATTAGCACCACTAAAAGAGCACCACACACTTTCTTCAAGGTCTTCATTATTTAATTCTTCACACTCTCTTGCATTCAACCTTTTTTCAGTATATAATACAACTCCCCTTTGGGGATTTTTTGACACAAACATATCAAAATTAGGAAAAGAATATTGATTCTCAATAAAATCTCTCACATTCTTCGGCTTGATTTCTGTCAGCCCAATCACACTTGGTTTTAAATCATCTATGAGGGCCAAAAACTCATCTTTTTTGTTTAACAAACTATCAACATTTGAGTATACAACAATGCACTCTTCCTGAGTTACATGTTCCCTTCTATTTACATTATGTACATGATCTGCTTTGTCAGTTCAATATGTAGCTTTCTCCCTCCCACTTCCTGTTGGCCCTTTCCCACCCTCTGCTCCTCTTGGCCTGGAACTCACAGTCACAATCTGTCCATTCCTGATTACTATGTTCTGTTCGCCCTCATCCCTTCTTCTAATCAGTTCTTCTCTCAGCTCTTTGTACTTTTGCCTCTGTTTGGGAGTGTAGTCATGGTTGACATAGATTTTTTTTGTCAGATCTTTCACACCGGCATTCAGCTCAGGAGACTTTCTCACTACTTCTTTCTTCTTTTCCTCATTTGTCATGGTTACCTTCAACATCCTGGGCCTATTTCCTCCCACCTTTCCCAGTCTGACAGGCTCTTTCACATCATTGTCTTCTATCTTTGTCAGTTTTCCCAGAATCGTTTTGGCAGCCTTCAAGTCGTCTTTCTTCCTATCCTCTGCACTTTCTTCAGAGCTCTCTCTAACACCCACTATGATCACATTCATCTTTCTTTTTTCTTTCTCTTCTCTCTCCTCCATCGCCTCCTCAACTTTCTTACTCACTGCCTCATCGATTATCTTGTCCAAGTTTTCTCCTCCTAGCCCTTGCTCTAGATCCTTCACCTGTTTGGTCAGATCATAAACCATTTGCAATAGTTTGTCTAGGCGGACATCGGAACGCGATTGTATGTCCTGACTGTCCATGCATTTAAGGCAAACATACTGCACATTCGGGCAGTTCAGTGTATCATACATTTCGTCCTTCATCTGGGCGCACTTCTGGTGTGTCCACTGTTTACAGACAAAACACTCAAGGTCTCTAGGTCCCTCGCTAGGGGTGTCGCACACCGTACATTGCCATGTACCTAATTCCTCTATTTTGCTCCTTCCTCTTTGCCCTTTCCCCACGCGACCCTGATTTCCACCTCTACCTCCACGACCCCTGCAGGACATTTTAGTTTAGCCTTCTAAGTAATAAAACTACAATTGTACTAACTATTGAGCAGTATACTTACAGCCTAACTTTGGTTAGTAATGAAAAAAAACGAAAAATGAAACTGTGAACGTAGTGCTCCAACAACACAACACTGTTGCTATCCAATAATGTCCTGGAGTGGGCAGATGAAGGATTCGTTTTCAGATCCACCAGCCTTCACTAATACAAGTAAATATGCACAATCTTTCACAAAGTTAAATAATATATAATATGACTTCAATTTTCCTAATTCCCTAACGCTGAACTGAAAACGCCGCCATTTTCCGCGCATGCCTTGGTACACAAAATGAAAGGGGAGAGAAACTTATGGAATGGGCGGATGAATGAGTTCATAGTAGGAAACACCTGGTTTGAGCAGCCTAACAGAAGAGAATGGACTTGGATGAGTCCAGGGGATAATACTAAAAATAAACTTGATTACAGCCTGATAAATAAAAATATTAGAAATTCTTTACTGTCAGCAAAAACACTACCAGGCGCAGACTGCAACAATGGCCACAATCCTGTAATGGGAAGGTTTAGGCTAAAAGTAAAGAAAAGGAAACAGACCAAAAGTAACATCAAACTAAATCTTAGACTCTTAAAGACACATGAAGCAACCCGTGAAAATGTAACGTACACGTCCAAAACAAATTCAGTGCACTGGAGAACATTGGTGACAATGAGGAACAATGGACAGAGTTGATAAATTCGATAAATGAAGCTTGTGAAGAACTCCCTAGAGTTGAAAGAAAAGCGAAAAAGAGCTGGATGACAGAAATTCTAGGCTTGATGGAAGAACGGAGGAAGGCAAAGGGAAAAGAGGAAAGATACAGGAAGCTAAACAAAGAAATCAGGAATAGGTGCAATGAAGCTAAGGAAGCTTCGCTGGAAAAACAAGTGCAAAGAAATAGAAGACCGACACAAAACAGATCCTCAGAATATGTACAAAAACATTGCAGAAATGACCCACAGGAAAAAGACATGTACATCAACTGGATGCTTAAAATCGAAAGATGGTACACTTACTGCGGAAAAAGGCAAAATATTCGAGAGATAAAGAGATTACTTTAAAGTCCTTTTAGCAATGACAGAAACGTTCTAAACACATTATCAGAAAGAACATTGTAGGACCACCCATAATGAAAGATGAAGATGGAGCAGCATTGAAAAAGATAAAACCGGGGAAAACCCACAGGACGAGACAATATTACAACAAAAACGATACAGGCCCTAGAAGATTTCGGTGTTGAAAAAGTAACAGTCCTCCTAAATGAAATTTATGAGACTGGAAGAATCTGCAAAGATGTGTCAAAATCAATTTCATTGCACTTCCACAGAAAACAGGGGCTATAGAATGCAAACTCCATCTACATCACCTTGGTGAGTCATGTAACAAATTTGTATCAAAAATACACATGATGAGGACAAGGAACAGAATCAAAAGAGAAATAGCAAAAGAACATGTGGATTTGTGGAAGGGAAAGCAACTATTAATGCCACATACATCCTTAAAACTATCATGGAGAGGTCAGTAAAACTGAATAAGGATTTAGTCTTATGCTTCGTTGCTTAGACCAAGGTTTTTGATGAGATAAGACACGAAGAATTAATCAACCACCTTGAAAGGTTCAATATTGATGGATAAAGATCTACATGTAAGAATAATCAGAAATATATATTGGGAACAAACAGCAAGAATGAGAATAGAAAACAATATCAGCTCTTTCCAAAATATCAAAAGGGGTCAGGCAGGACTGTGTTCCGTCACCAGATCTGTTTTCACTTTACAGCTAAACCATCATGAGAAACCCAGAACAACGCCCTGGGATTAAGGTAGGAGGAAGAATGATAAACAACATGTGTTACGCAGATGGCACCGCGCTAATTGCAGAAAATGAAAAAGATACAAAACTTTGTAAGTACAATACATGTAGAAATAGAAAGCAAAAATAAAGAGCTGGAGCTAAAAAACAAGAAAACTCAAATCATGGTAATCAGAAAAAAGCAAGAAATTCCCTAACGCAAAATAACAGCAAATGGCACAACGTTGAGACAGGTTGATATGTTTAAATATCTGGGAACAGTCATTTCACCAGACGGTAGATGCACATCAGAAATACCAGCAGAACTGGCCAACCAAAACAGCATTCTATAAAATGAAAAGCGTTTTTTTTGTTTTGTTTTTGTTTTTTATGAAAAGCGTTCTTACCAGCAAATGCTATCAATTAACATCAGGAAGAGAGTTCTTGAATGTTACATAGAACCGATATACTATGGTTGTGAGCCGTGGACAGTCAACATGCAAAGTCAGAACAAAATTAAGGCAACTGAAATATGGTTTCTAAGAAGCATGTTGAGAGTTCCATGGACAGCAAAGAAAACAAACGAGACAGTTTTGGAGGAGGCAGACACAAAAAGATCGTTACTAAAGAAGATTAGGAATTATTAATAAAGAAGATTAGGAAAAGACAAGCAAAATTTAAGGACATATTATGAGGAAAGGGGAGTTAGAACACCTGGTCACAGTAGGAAAGCTGAAGGGAAAGAGAACACCAGGTTGAACCAGGGACAAAATATTGGAGAGGCTTGCAAGATGGCTGAAGACAGAGAGGGTGGGAGATGTACTCGCAGCGACAGGTGATAGATTCGTGTGGAGGGCCATGATCTCCAATGCCATGCGGCAGGGCACATGGTGATGACGATGATAATGAGAACGGCTCGTGGCTCTAGATTCACAGAGAGAGAGAGAGAGAGAGAGAGAGAGAGAGAGCAGAGACACACACACACACACACACACAACAACACACACACACACAACACACACACACAAACACACACACACACACACACACACACACACACACACACACACACACACACACACACAACACAACACACCTCTTCTCAATATTCATTTTTACAGTGTCATTTAGTCTATGTTTTTAGTTCAGCGATTTTTCGAAAGTTGAAGTCATATTTCACGGAATGAAATTCGCACAGATTTTATAAATATCACTGTATAAATATCACTGTATATTATCACTGTATAAATATCACTGTATAATATCACTGTATATTATCACTGTATAAATATCACTGTATAAATATCACTGTATAAATATCACTGTATAATTATCACTGTATAATATCACTGTATAAATATCAAATGTATAAATATCACTGTATAATATCACTGTATAAATATCACTGTATAAATATCACTGTATAAATATCACTGTATATTATCACTGTATAAATATCAATGTATAAATATCACTGTATATTATCACTGTATAAATATCACTGTATATTATCACTGTATAAATATCACTGTATATTATTACTGTATAAATATCACTGTATAAATATCACTGTATAAATATCACTGTATATTATCACTGTATAAATATCACTGTATAAATATCACTGTATGTTATCACTGTATATTATCACTGTATAAATATCACTGTATATTATCACTGTATAAATATCACTGTATAAATATCACTGTATAAATATCACTGTATATTATCACTGCATAAATATCACTGTATAAATATCACTGTATATTATCACTGTATGTTATCACTGTATATTATCACTGTATAAATATCACTGTATATTATCACTGTATAAATATCACTGTATAAATATCACTGTATAAATATCACTGTATATTATCACTGTATAAATATCACTGTATATTATCACTGTATAAATATCACTGTATAACTATCACTGTATATTATCACTGTATATTATCACTGTATATTATCACTGTATAAATATCACTGTATATTATCACTGTATAAATATCACTGTATATTATCACTGTATATTATCATATCACTGTATATTATCACTGTATAAATATCACTGTATAAATATCACTGTATATTATCACTGTATATTATCACTGTATATTATCACTGTATAAATATCACTGTATATTATCACTGTATATTATCACTGTATAAATATCACTGTATAAATATCACTGTATAAATATCACTGTATATTATCATATCACTGTATATTATCACTGTATAAATATCACTGTATAAATATCACTGTATATTATCACTGTATATTATCACTGGGTAGAAAGAAACTCTAGGGAGAGCTAGACAACAGAAGGTCTTCAGAGAAGTAACCCCCTTTAGACAAGTGTTTCGGCCCTGAATTCCTTACACTCTCGGGGGGCCGGGCCACATCCAGGTCATGACTCCTGGATGCCCTTCTGCTGTTGTCTTTTTTTTTTTTTTCCCACGCCGGGGATCGAACCTGTGCGATTCTGCGCTTCAGAACTGCGGTACACGGTTTTACCAATGTGCTAACGGGGCACACATCATCTGTAGGGAATTTAATCCTTATGAAGTTCACTTTTTTCGTTCCTCCTTGCCCAGATCCAGCTTGAGCTCCTTTCTGCTGCCTCTGCCATCGCTTTAAGGGCTCTAGTCCTCTTCTTCCCAGGAAATGGCGAGTTGTTTCATGAGATCATAAGCGGAGGTGCCCACAAACCCTCTTGCCCCGACCTCTATGGCGAAGATTTTGACCCGCAGACCTGCTTTCTTCAGGGTGCTGGCAAGACCGGCGTATTTTTCGGTCTTGTAGATATGTGCTTCTTCCATTCTGCTTTCGTATGGCACAGTGAGTTCTATCAGAATCACTTGTTTCGAGGAGTCAGAGTGGAGAGCGATGTCTGGTCTCATGCCTGTCTTGCTGATGACATCTGGGTAATTTCTCCACTCTGGGAGGTCTGCTGTACACTCCCAGTCGACTGCTCCATCCAGAAGACCCTTTGGCAATGTGCTGGTTGTCATAGCCCTTTCGGGCCAGACCTGTTTCCCTCCTGCTTTGTAGAACGTTGTCATAGCAATTGGTGCGTTTGGGGTCATGGTTTTTTCGCTAACCACATCTGTGATCACTTTCAGAACTTGGTTGTGCCTCCATGTATACCTTCCTTGGGCTAGCGCTACTTTGCAAGAGCTTAGGACATGTTCCACTGTTTGTTTCTTCTGACAGAGCGGACATGCTGGGTCGTCTGATTTCCCCCATTTCACTAAGTTTGCATTCGAGGGGAGCAGGTCATATACAGATCTGAGGAGGAAGCTTATCCTTAGAGGAGCCATGTGCCACATATCGTTCCAGCTGAGACTTCTTTGGAGTGCACTGTCCCATGTTGTCCATTGCCCCTGTTGACCTTGCTGGACTGCCTTCTGCACTCTTTTGACATCTTCTTCTTCCTTCAACTCCTGTATGATCATGTCTCTTTTTTCCTTCCCTTTGGCTTTGGACCACCACTGCATTTTTGTTGCTCCCAGTCCCTGTCTGTTGGTTTGCGTGTGTCCAATTATTTCTTTGATGCTGAGGTTTCTCTTGGCATTGTTTACAGCCTCTTGGACTTTCCACTTTCTGCCAGTTCTCAGCTTTGGATGAACTGATCTCACGATATTGTCTTCCGATTCCTCCAGCATGCTCAACAGTCTTGCTTTTCCAACTTTGTATTCCTCCACTATGGATTTGAGAGGTAGCTTCAGCATTGCTTGACGACAGTAGAATGCAACATCAGTGAGACCAGGTGGGACACCGAGCCATTTTCTTGTGTATTTGTTGATTTTGGCTTCCATTGCTTCGACTGTGCTGGTGCAAATGTCATAGATTAGCAGTGGCCACAGCAGCTTTGGTATCAGCATGAACTGCAGACACCAGACTTTGTATTTGCCTGGCAGTCCGCAGTTATCTATTTTCTTCAGGCCTTCTTCTGCTGTTTGCTTGGTTTCGCATCCCCTTTGTGTGTCTTTCAGGGAGTCATCATACCATCTTCCGAGACTTTTTACTGGCTCTTCTGTGACAGTGGGGATGGCTTGGTTGGCTACCATGAATTTGACTGAATCTGCCACTTTTCCTTTTCGCAGTGAGAGACTTCGGGATTTCTTAGGTTTGAACCTCATTCTTGAAGAGGCCACCAGCTCATCCAGCTGCTTTAAGATTTGGTGTGTCTCTTCCTCATCCGTGGACAAGACTGTTGTGTCATCCATGAAAGCTTTCAGAGGAGGCATCTGGTATCCATCTCCCAGATTCACTGGACCTGAACTCTTCATTGCAGCTTTCAAGATGACTTCCATTGCCAACACGAACAGTATGGGAGAGATTGCACAGCCCATTGCAATGCCCACCTCTAGGTCTATCCAGTCCGTGGTGTATTCTTTGGTAGAGAACCGCATTGAGAACCCTTGGAAATACTTCCTCAGCATTGTTCGGATGTTTTCTGGGATGTGATACATTTCAAGAGCCAGCTGGATCATATCGTGTGGAACTGATCCATATGCATTCGCCAGATCAAGCCAAACTACGTCAATGTCTCTCTTCTCTGTTCTTGCTTTTTGGATGGCATCCCAAATCAACGTGGCATGTTCCAAGCATCCAGGCATTCCTGGTATGCCTCCCTTTTGGACTGACATATCCAGATACTTGTTTTCAGTCAGGTATTTTGTCAATCTTGCTGCCATAACAGAGAAGAAGATTTTCCCCTCGACGTTCAGAAGTGATATTGGCCTGAAGTGATTGATGCTGCTGGAGTTCTGCTCCTTCGGAATGTACACTCCTTCAGCTCTCATCCATTGGTCGCTGATCTTCTGGTTCCTCCATGCTGATCGAATCATCTTGTGGAGCCACTCGAGCACTTTTGGGCATTTCTTGTAGAGCAGGTATGGTATTCCGTTTGGTCCAGGTGCTGACTTGGCTCTGGCTTTCTTTACTACGTTCTTCACTTCATCCAGTGTTGGTGGTTTGTTATTGAATTTTCCTTCTGGCGCTGCAGGCCAAAGCAGATTCTGGATTTCAAGTGGTGCCTCGCGCTGAGAATCGGAATATGTTTCCCTGAGATGCTGCTCTAGGGTTTCCTTGCCCACTGTGAGAGTCCCTGATTTGGGTTGTTCAAACAGCTTTCTTGAAAAGTCAAAGGGATCTTTGAAGAAACGATCTTGAGTCTTCTTCTTTTTGCTCTT
>JAPXFY010000034.1:620727-623227 GCA_030674185.1 Monoplex corrugatus
CCGTACAACAGTATTGGTTCTATATAACATTCAAGAACTCTTCCTGATGTTAATTGATAGGCATTTGTTGGTAAGAATGCCTGTCATCTTCCTAAATGTTGTTTTGGCTTGGCCGATTCTGCCGGCTATTTCTGATGTGGATCTGCTGTCTAGGCCCTACCTAGACTATATCCAAAACAAGTGTGACTCCCCGCGTTCAAGCAAACAGGAACCGGAAAAAAAACACGAAAAAAGAATCAGAACACGTATTTAATACAACAAGACAAGACAGGTACAAATTTTCGGCCAACTGCCTTTTTGTCAAGCGTGAATGTAAGATCACAAACAAACATCAAATACAAAGGAATAAGAAATACCAAAGAAATAAGAGGGAAGCAGGGAGATTTTTTATAACATCAACCAAAGGACAACTCTTGAGAGTCACGTAGGAATTATCTCCCATGTTGTAAAACTTCTCAAATCTAACATAGTTTGCGCTACCCATACAGCTAGCATAGAAGCAGATACAAAGCACAAAAACCGTAAGCTCAGAACACACCAAATACAAAATTAGGAGAAAAAGACTGAAACTTCCCTGCTCCTTTGTCCAGTGGGAGAAAAGTCCTGTTTTACACGAACATTTGCGCCTGTCTTGTCTTGTATTAAATACGCGTTCTGATTCTATTTTCGTGTTTTTCGGATTCCTACCTAGACAAGTTTTAACTAGCCTATATTTTGTACTGGTATTTTATCAGCCTACCGCTAGTGATAGGTTGGATAAGCCGAGTGGTTAAGACGTGCGTCACAAGGGTGACTTTGCCTTGAGAAACCTGACCAACTAGGAGGCGCGGGTTCGATTCCAGGCAGAGCAGAAATTGCTAAAAAAAAATTAAAAAAAAGTAAATAAATAAAATAAAATAAAACGAAATGAAATAAAATAAAATAAAATAAAATAAAATAAAATAAAATAAAATCAATGGCGACAGCAGAGGGGCATCCAGGAGTCATGACCTGGATGTGGCCCGGCTCCTTTAGAGTGTCAGGAGTTAAGGACCGAAACACTTGTCTGACAGTGTTCTCTGCTGAAGACCTTCTTGCTGTCTGGTTCTTCTCACAGTTTCTTACTACCAACAGAACTGGTTCAGGCTGGGTTGCTGGTGTGAGTAGCGTAATTCTCATGGAATTGAAGAAGTTGCGGAAGAGGTTTGTGTTATTAATCGTTGTGTTCTTCATCATCATCATCATCAAACGCCTTGCCACATGGCGTTGGCGATCATGGCCTTCCACCTGTTTCTATCCCTTGTTGCCGCAAACACATCTTCCACCCTCTCTGGTCTTCAGCCACTCTGCATGTCCGTCCAATATTTTCTCCCTGGGTCTACCTGGTGCTGTCTTTCCCTCCAGCTTTCCTGTTGTGACCAGGTGCTCCAATTCCCCTTTCCTCATAAAATGGCCTATGAATGTTGCCTGTCTTTTCTTAATCTTCCTTATGAATGATCTTCTTGTGTTTGCTTCCATCATAAATGTCTCGTTTGTTTTGTTTACTGTCCATGGAACTCTCAACATTTTGTTGTTTTTTCTCCGTTCACTTACATTTTCAGTTCCAGTTTCTCAAGATGACGTCTCCGCGATCAGAATGAATTCCATATGCACCAACGTCACAGGTGTCATGTGATGGAGAAGATCCAGAATGATCAAGGCACAAGCCTTAAGCCTGCACATAAACCCACGAGCTGGCCAGGTCCTGAGGTCCTACCTGGATAGTTCCATAACTCTGGGGTCGTAGGGGAGTGAGGTGGCAGAGACTTCCACTTTTCCCGGGGCTTGCAACCACGAGGGCGGTGCCCATCTCCTCTCTCTCGATTCAAATTCATATTCATATTCACAATTTTTTTTAAACTAAGACTTCAGAAAGGCAAGAAGGCTAATTGATCTTCAAGGGGTGGGACCCGGGAATTCAATCTATCTCTCCATTCTTTTTTTAACCAAGGCAGCCGGGCAATGCCTTGCTCTTCACGATTTTCAACTGCTGTGGGATCTTTAATGTGCGCAACCAGAAGGCACACGGGTTTGATTCGTTTTTCGTTCCCTTCCGAAGGACTAGACATTCAGTTCGATTTTCCTGTCAAACTGAGGAAAAAGACGTGGGGTCTACGGGGAGCGAACCCTGGAACCTGGAGTTTAGTTATTGGCAGGCGAACGTCTGAACCATTCTGCCACTCTTCTCCTTCACCTTGTACAGTCCTAACTTAGCCACGTGCAACTCCTGGTTGTTTCCCTTCATGAAGCAAACCATTTTTTTTCTTAGGATCATTGCACTCAGGGAGGTTACCTTTGTGCTCACTTTTTTTTTTTTGTCTTTTTTTTTTTTGTCTTTTTTTTTTTTGTCCCATTTTCTACGCCACTTTAATGGCCACAGAAGCTGAACAGTTTTCATTATGCGATGATGATGATGGCGATGAGGATGATAATCATGATGCTATGGAGTTCCATCTAGGATTGAGACTGCGTGACAGGGCTG
>JAPXFY010000034.1:630727-633227 GCA_030674185.1 Monoplex corrugatus
TAGAACTATCTACGTGTGATCTCCCTTACGACCTCAGGGTCATAGAACTATCTACGTGTGATCTCCCTTACGACCTCAGGGTCATAGAACTATTACGTGTGATCTCCCTTACGACCTCAGGGTCATAGAACTATCTACGTGTGATCTCCCTTACGACCTCAGGGTCATAGAACTATCTACGTGTGATCTCCCTTACGACCTCAGGGTCAGAGAACTATCTACGTGTGATCTCCCTTACGACCTCAGGGTCATAGAACTATCTACGTGTGATCTCCCTTACGACCTCAGGGTCATAGAACTATCTACGTGTGATCTCCCTTACGACCTCAGGGTCATAGAACTATCTACGTGTGATCTCCCTTACGACCTCAGGGTCAGAGAACTATCTACGTGTGATCTCAGGACCTGGCCAAAGTCCCGTAGGGATGCCGAGGACTCTTTCAGTATAAATAGTATCCCACACCTTGTGGACATTCTGTGCTAGAAATTTCCTCTTTTCTGTCACTCTCTTTGTTTCTAGCCTTGTTGCTTTTGCTTTCTGTCGTTTCTTCTTATCATTTCTGCCTTGCTGGTCCACTTCACCTGTATGTGTTTGATAAAGATCTTACGTACTTTTTCTTAGGATTGACAATTGGGTACATGTACTATGTGCATTTTGGCTCTAAGGAGGTGAGATATGTGGAAGCAATTTCAGGTAATTTGTGCCCGTTTATATGCATATATATATACATATATGATTAATATATATATATGTTTTGGTGTCCTTAGATATGCTTGAATTTGTATTCATATGTGTTTTTCAAATCCCCTGAGCGATAAATTGGACGGAGTGTCACGCCGGGGCCACGTCTTTAGATATTATGTGCACGAATGTATTGATACGTATACTTAATTTTCTTTTTCTTTTCTTGTTGAAGTTTTGTATTTTGAAGCGGTTATAGCCCTGTTATGGCTCAACGCAGTCGGCTGGGCTTTAAACAACAATAACAACAACAAGAACCTGGCCAGCTCATGGGTTTATGCGCAGGCTTAAGGCTTGTGTCGTGATCATCTGGATCTTCCCCATCAAAGGCACTGTGATGATAGTGCAAATATGGAATTCATGCCTAGCGCGGAGACGTCATCTTGAAAAACTGAAACTGAAGCAAAGAGATGGTTTACAGAAACAATCAAACCAACAGAACATCCGTCATTATGATAATGGTTGATGATACAGTAATATAAACAATTACCGTCATTATGATAATGGTTGATGATACAGTAATATAAACAATTACCGTCATTATGATAATGTTGATGATACAGTAATATAAACAATTACCGTCATTATGATAATGATTGATGATACAGTTTAAACAATTATCAAGACATGATGTGTACAGTATTAAACAATTCGCATGATAATGTTGATGATACAGTAATATAAACAATTACCGTCATTATGATATGATTGATGATACAGTAATATAAACAATTACTCATTATGATAATGATTGATGATACAGTAATAACAATTACGTCATTATGATAAGTGAGAACGTATATAACATACCGTCATTATGAATGATTGATGATACAGTAATATAAACAATTACCGTCATTATGATAATGATTGATGATACAGTAATATAAACAATTACCGTCATTATGATAATGGTTGATGATACAGTAATATAAACAATTACCGTCATTATGATAATGGTTGATGATACAGTAATATAAACAATTACCGTCATTATGATAATGGTTGATGATACAGTAATATAAACAATTACCGTCATTATGATAATGATTGATGATACAGTAATATAAACAATTACCGTCATTATGATAATGGTTGATGATACAGTAATATAAACAATTACCGTCATTATGATAATGATTGATGAAGTAATATAAACAATTACCGTCATTATGATAATTGATGATAGAATTAAACATTAGCATATGCTAGATTTGATCTATATAACAATTCTCAGAATGTGATATACTAATATAATTCGATGATGTGCATGTCTAATATAAACAATTACGCAAGATCTGATTTACTGTTATACAATTGTCAAGAATTGATGATGACAGTAATATAAACAATTTCCGTCATTATGATAATGATGATGATACAGTAATATAAACAATTACCGTCATTATGATAATGATTGATGATACAGTTAATATAAACAATTACGTCATTATGATAATGATTGATTACGTATAACAATTACAATGAAAGAGTGCAATTACCTTTAAACAATTTCATGATAATGTGATTATACGTAATAAACAATTACGCAATGTAATGTTTACTTATAAACAATTACCGTCATATGATAATGATTGATGATACAGATTAAACTTACTATTATATAATGTTATGACACAGTCATATATTACCTATTAATAATTGATGATCAGAATAACATGCAATGATAATGATGATTAAGATAACAATTTACCGTCATTATGATAATGATTGATGATACAGTAATATAAACAATTA
>JAPXFY010000034.1:640727-643227 GCA_030674185.1 Monoplex corrugatus
CCAGCATCCTGCATTGTCAACCATGCTAACAAAGCAAAAACTTAACCCTTGACTCCCACACCCTGTCCACTAGCATCCTGCATGGCAACCATGCAAGCAAAGCAAAAACTTAACCCTTTGATTCTCTCACCTATCCACCAGCTTCCTTCAGGATGCTGGTGGATAGGGTGAGGGAGTCAAAAGGATAAGTTTTCGTCGTTGGTGGATAGAGTGCGGGAGTTAAAGGGTTAAAATACAACACGTGGGAGCACATGCGTCGTTCAGTTTGAGTTTCTCAAGATGACGTCTCCGCACTAGGAATGAATTCCATGTGCAGGGTGGCTGAGGACAAGAGAGGGTGGAAGATGTGCTTGTGGCGACAAGGGATAGATACATATGGAGGGCCATGATCGCCTACGCCATGCGGCAGGGCACTTGATGATGGTGATGATGATTACGATGAATTGGTCATGGCATTGAAGTATGCTGTGAGACTTATTTCGTTAATAATTCATGCATATTTTGACTCCAGCATATAGTCAGCAAAACAGACTCGTTCTAAATTCCCCTAGTAAGCATATATCACCTAACTTGAATACATTTTTGTTTGCTTGTTTGGTTGATTTTTGTTATCGTTGCTTATTTATGAGAGCGGATTTACCATATGAAATCCGGATTGTGTCCCCGGAGCAGGAAAGGACGCCGCCACAATTGAGCGCCACCTGTCATATATGATCGACCAAAATTCTACAGTTTACGCGGTTCACTGCAGTGATTGTTTTGTGTTCTCGTGGCAGGTGGACTGAATTATTAATAAACTCAAAACATACACACCGTGAGAGTGAAAAGAGAGAGTGTGGGATTATTGTGACTATGATTTGCAAGCAAAGCCAGAACAAGATTGAGGCAGCCGAGATGTAGTTTCTAAGAAGAATGTTGAGAGTTCCATGGACAGCAAAGAAAACAAACGAGACAGTCTGGATGGAGGCAGACACAAGTAGATCATTTATAGGGAAGATTAGGAAAAGACAGGCAACATTTATAGGCCATTTTATGAGGAAAGGGGAATTGGAGCACCTGGTCACAACAGGAAAGCTGGAGGGAAAAGAGCACCAGGTAGACCCATGGAAAAAATATTGGACGGACTTGCAGAGTGGCTGAAGACAGAGAGGGTAGAACATGTGTTTGCAGCAACAGGGGATAGATACATATGGAGGGCCATGATCGCCAACGCCATGTGACGAGGTACTTGATGATGATGATAATTTGCAGGATGTTCAATGACCTGGAATGTTCCCCTGTGGGATGCCGGGGGCTCTTTCAGTATAAACAGTATGTCCAGCCTTCTGGAAATTCTGTGCTAGACATTTCTTGTCTGTCTCTCTCTTTGTTTCTTTCTTCCGCCTTTGCTCTCTGTCAATAATATGCTCTCTATAATTTTCCATTGCTTTTATTCTTTCTCCCCATTTATAGCCATGCGCGCGCGCGTGTGTGTGTGTGTGTGTGTGTGTGTGTGTGTGTGTGTGTGTGTGCGTGGTGTGTGTGTGTGTGTGTGTGTGTGTGTGTGTGCGTGTGTGTGTGTGTGTGTGTGTGTGTGTGTGTGTGTGTGTGTGTGTGCATGCGTGCGTGTGTGTCTGTTTCAGCGCTTAGATTTGATTTTATCAAGATTTTGCGCTATATAAATATTGTAATTATAAATTATTATTATTATTTCTTCCTGTCATTTTCTGCCTTGCCCGTTCATTCACCTGTATGTTCAATTAAGTCTGACATACTTTCTCTTAGGATTGATAAGTGGGTACATGTGTTGAATGCATTTTGGGCTCTAGGGAAACGAGATATGCAGAAGCAATTGTAGGTAACTTAGGCCTACTTTTATATAAGTTTTTGTGTCATTAATTATGTTTAAATGTCCATTCAGGTGTGTTTTTTAAATCCCCTGTGCAATAAATTGAATGGAGTTGTCAACGTCAGGCGCATACTCTTGGATTATGTGCGCGAATGCGTTGATAGGTGTAACTTGATTTTAATTTCTTTTTCTTTTCCCTGTTGAAGTATTGTATACGTTGTGAAACGGTTATAGCCCTGACATGGCTCTACGCAGTCGGCTGGGCTTTAAACAACATAAAAGGATAATAACGATAACCTGGAACATGTTCTGAAATGTCTCTTTGCATGCGTCTCTAGGAGAGCTTGGTTACGGGACTTGGCTTCAGCTGTTCAGAGGGTGCCTATGTCTCTCAGGATGAACCAAGTTCTACGTGGAAAGTGCTTCAGGATGAACCAAGTTCTACGTGGAAAGTGCTTCAGGATGAACCAAGTTCTACGTGGAAAGTGCTTCAGGATGAACCAAGTTCTACGTGGAAAGTGCTTCAGGATGAACCAAGTTCTACGTGGAAAGTGCTTCAGGATGAACCAAGTTCTACGTGGAAAGTGCTTCAGGATGAACCAAGTTCTACGTGGAAAGTGCTTCAGGATGAACCAAGTTCTACGTGGAAAGTGCTTCAGGATGAACCAAGTT
>JAPXFY010000034.1:648227-675727 GCA_030674185.1 Monoplex corrugatus
TTACTCTGAATCGACTGACTTATTTTTGTGAGAAAAATAATATAATACCTATTAACCAGTCTGGATTTCGAAAAGGTAGATCGACGACAGACCATTTAGTCAAATTAACAACTCAAATAAAAACTCAGTTTACGAGAAGGAAAAATGTCTTAGCTAACTTTTTTGATCTTAAAAATGCGTATGATCAAGTCTGGCATGCAAGACTTTTGTTGAAATTGAAACATATTGGTCTCAAAGGTAATATTTATTATTTCATCAAAGCACTTATAAGTAATCGAAGTATAGTCGCTAAAATAAGTAATACATACTCTGAAAAACGACCTGTAAACATGGGAATTCCACAGGGTTCCATAATATCTCCTCTTTTATTTAATATTTTGATCAATGACCTGCCAACACAAGTCTCAAACAATGTGAACTTAGCTCAGTACGCTGATGATATAGCGATCTGGATGAACGTTTCGTTGAAAAGGAAGACTTCCTTAAGAGAAATAACCTATATTAAAAAGATCTATCAACGTGAAATTGATCACATTTCCACTTACTTGAAAATTAACGGTCTGGAAATATCCAATGAAAAGACACATATGATTCTTTTTAATAATGGTTTCAGTCCTAAAGAGTTACCACTGTTCAAAATTGATAATGAGGAACTGAAATATACCACTCAGGTGAAATTTCTGGGAGTTCACTTGACTTCTAGTTTACAATGGAAAGTACATATTGATGCCTTGTTATACAAAGCCGTGAAAAGCTTTAATTTAATGAAAATAATTAGTAAACAGTCCTGGGGCAGGACACTAAAACGTTATTACATCTTGTTACAGCTTTAGTCAGATCAAAGTTGGCTTATGGCCAAGAGGTCTATTTTTCAGCCCCAAAATGTTATTTGAAAAAACTTCAAAGCTTAGATAGTAAAGCTGTTAAATGTGCTCTTTGGGTACCGGTGTATACAAAAACACAAGAAGTATATAAAATAGCCGGCATCCTTCCTTTGGAAGACTGGAGGAAGTTATCAGCTGCTAAATATATAGTTAGAGCAAATGCAGTAACTGATTATGGTGACACGGATCTTAAAATTCGGTCTGACATCCATTTCCCCAAGAGAGCAAGAACAATAAAGGCACAAGAAACAATATTCAGTTACACAAATGAGCTCTTCGAAATTTGCAGAGTAGTTCCTAAAAAAGTTTCACATAAACTGATATGTTGTCCTCTACCCCCCTGGGAATTGTCCACTGCTACTTTTGATATCAACTACATTGAAACTGACTTGAGAAAAGATATTAATCCGCACCTGTTGGCAATTGACGTTCTGTCTCATCTGCATGAAAAATATTCACATCACTTGAAAATATTTACTGATGGCTCTGTTCTAGATGATGGTGCAGCAGGCGCTGGTTTTATAATTCCAAACTTAAAAGTAGAAAAGGCTTACTCACCTCACTGTTGACTGTTCCTCGCTTCTCTCTAGACACCTTTGGTAAAAAATCTTTCTCTGTCTTTGGCCCAAATGTATGGAACTCTCTACCACTGTCTCTCAGAAAAACTAAGTGTTTCTCAACCTTCAAACGGCACCTGAAAACCCACCTCTTTCAAACTCATCTAACCTGAAGAGCCTTAGTTTGCAAGTCTGTCATCAGACTAATCTCTCCTGCCTGTATAACAGTATTTTGTATAAGGGCCTATAGAGCAAGGTGTGTGTGTGCGTGCATGTGTGTGTGTGTGTGTGTGTGTGTGTGTGTGTGTGTGTGTGTGTGTGTGTGCTTGAGTGAGCATGTGTGTGTATCACTGTATGTGTACAGCTGAGGAAGGGATAGGGGAGAAATTGAGTGGGAAAGAGACTGAAATACTTTAAGAAACTTTTTCAAATCTTTGTTTGTATGTAAATTGTGATGTATGATATGCGAATAGTTCATAATTTGTGAGGAATTTTGATTGTCAGGGTATTAATGCTGTAATATTGAAGTTGTAATGTTTTTCCTGTATATGGATTAGAATTTTTCTGTTTTTATCTTCATTCAAAATATTGATTATAATTTTATGTACAACTATTGCATGCATAAACACACACACACGCATGCAAACATAGCACACGCACACACACACACACACACACTCTCTCTCTCTCTCTCTCTCTCACACACACACACACACACACACACACACACACACATTCTTACAAACACACGCGCACAGCAACGCACACGCACGCACACACACATGTACACACACACGTACGCAAGCACACACACGCAGCAATATATAAACACAGTATGCCTCTTTATTCATATGAAAAATCTGTTAATCTTTCTTCATTACATAAGTCAGTGTTTAAATTTTAATATTCTGTGGTTTCTTATGTGTCTTCTTACTTGTATAGCTTTAATGTTTGTTGTTATCTTATTGTGTATGTAATTGTGAACATTTTTTATCACCTTTTGCCTTTCTTGCGAAATGTAAAGCGCTGGTGAGCATGTTTTTATATGGAATATGCGCTATACAAATAAACATTATTATTATTATTATTATTATTACTCTTTAGGACAGGGACACTCAATCTTCACGTCTGAATTAGTTGCCATCCTAATGGCACTGAAATATATAGTAGATCTACCCATAGATATATTTAGTATCTTATTATGTGTAGATTCGAAATCTGCATTACAATCCCTGACGAGCTGCAAATGTAAAGTAAATAGTACGTTAATATTTGAGATAAACTTTTTAATTCATTGTTTAATAACAAATAATACTCACGTTACTTTTTGTTGGATTCCATCACACTGTGGTATAATAGATAATGATCAAGTCGATAGAATCGCTAAAAGTGCAGCAATGAATAGGGCAGGCAGTACTAAACTTGATTTACGACTCTCTGAACATGAAATGAATGCTATATTAGAAAAGAAAGTAAAAGCGCAATGTCACTATCGCCCCTTCATCGTAAATTACCAGGGTTTTACAAGACTAGAAATAACTTTAGCTTACAGATTTTATCTGGAATCACTTCGGATTAAGTTCAATAATACCATAAAATGTGTCTGTAATGAGTCTATAACAGTTAAACACCTTTTGTGTTGTCAGCGAATGCGACCTTATTTCCCTGTATCATTTTCAAAATTGAAACAGAAACACACTGATTTCACTTTGTATTTACACTTTGCTAGGCATTTACTGCACAGTCCTGTAGGTCGTTTTCTTTGATTAAGACCGATTGTTTTTATACCTGTAACTCCCACCTACCTCTGTTTGTTTGCTTGTTAGTTTTATCGTTACTCCTTGACTGTTACAATGTTTTTATTCGGTAAGATTATCCTCTTCTACCCCTCTACCCCACCAGATAATCACAGATGGTTTGTCATAACCCAGCACGGGATACGCTGGTTGCATGCGCATGCGTATACGTGCACACACTCACACACACACACACACACACACACACACACACACACACACACACACACACACATATATATATATATATATATACACACACACACGCGCGCGCGCGCGCATGGTTACATACACACATACAGCCCTGAGCAATCTGTTCAAGCCTGATCGTTCTAATGTTATGATTGCTTTTCTATTGTCCTATAATTTTTTTTAATGTTAATTAATATGTTAAACTGTCTTTATGATTTCGTAGAATCTTCCACCCCATAGACACCTTTTTTTCTTTTTTTTTTTTTTCTTTTTTTCGTCTAAAAGCACATATGTGAACAGACGTTAAAAGAAATAACGAACGAACACACACATTTACACCCACGCCAACACAAAATTACACACACACTCACACACACATATGCGCGCGCGCACACACACACACACACACACACACACACACACACACACACACACACACACACACACATGCGCGCACACACACATACATACACACCCAATTACACACACATACAAAATTACACACACACACACACACACACACATACACACACACACACACACACACACACACACACATACACACACATACACACACACACACACACACACACACACACACACACACACATACACATACACACACACACACACACACATACACACACAATTACACACACAATCACACACACACACACATACACTTACACACATGCATTATAAACAATAAAAACAGTTACACCTATTGCGTTGACTTCCCATACGAGCAAACTAATGGAAAGATTGGTATTAAACAGACTTGTACATTACTGTGATAAAAATAACGTTATTCCAGTAAATCAGGCAGGTTTTAGAAAAGGGAGATCCACAGTTGAGCACCTGGTTAAACTTACAACTCAGATAAAGCAACAGTTTGCCCGCAGAAAAAGTCTTTTAGCTACTTTTTTTTTATATGAAAAAAGCTTACGATCAAGTTTGGCATGCGCGTTTATTGTACAAGCTGAAATCTATTGGTTTATCTGGCAATATGTATGATTACATTAAGTCTTTTTTAACCAATAGAACAATCCAGGCACGAGTGGGAACTAGTTATTCTACTTCACGACATCTTGATATGGGAATTCCACAAGGTTCAGTGATAGCACCTCTTTTATTTAATATCCTTATACAGGATCTTCCTAAAGCACTCTCAAATCATGTTGTTTTGGTACAGTAAGCTGATGATATATGTATTTGAATGAATATTACTTTAACAAAGACAACTCCACAAAGAGCACAGAATTACATTAGGATTTTGTATCAATTTGATAATCTTGGAAACTATATGTTAGAAAATGGTCTGTCGTTGTCAACGGGAAAAAAACTAACATGATGCTATTTAATCCTGGTGGTACTTTTAGTAACTTGCCTACTTTCAGATTGCTTGGTGAAGTGTTACATTACAAACATGTTGTAAAATTTCTGGGAGTCTTTATAACATCGAAATTAAACTGGAATGTCCATTTTGATTATATTTCAACAAAAGCAAGAAAAGACTTAAATTTTCTAAAGATAATAAGCAGATAACCTTGGGGAATGGATACAAACATACTAGTTCATCTGTCAACAGCACTTGTACGATCTCAATTATCCTATGCGCAAGAAGTGTTCTTCAGTGCACCAAAATATTTATTACAGAAGATACACAGCTTAGACTGCAAAAGTATTAAAATTGCTCTAGGTGTCCCTGCTCACGCCTCTAATCTGGAAACGTACAAAATTGCTGGAATTCTGCCTCTGAACTACTATCGTGAGCTAGCGACAGCAAAATTTGCAGTTAGAACTATTTCACAAACAGACAATTTTGTGAGTAAGGAAATTAAAATCAGGTCTGATGTTGACTTTCCAAAGCGAGCAAAAAGCATTTCATCACAAATGACTGTTGCAACTTACATATCTGACTTGGTCAAACAGTCTAACATAAATATGGATGAAGTAGCTGAGACACCATCAACAACGCCTATCCCTACATGGGAAATGCTAAAAGCTCTTTTGATATTGATTATACAGACGCCAAGAAACATGAAAACTGTCAACATTTCGATATCCACAGCAAGACAACACGTCGATGAAAAATACCGTACCCACCTTCATATTTTTACCGATGGATCAGTCTTAGAAAATAAATGTCTGGAGCAGCATTTTATGTTCCAAAATTTAAAATAAAAAATCATTTTTCATTGGGGCAAACTTATCTATACTTACAGCAGAATTAGTCGCTATTATACAAGCATTGCATTATCTAGTAAATCTTAAACCCGTGCCTTTCAAAGTAGTTCTCTTTGTTGACTCAAAATCTGTACTATATGCCTTACGGTCTTTTGATACCGACACAAGGCCTGATTTAATTGCTGAGGCAAATCATCTTGTACATCGTTTAAGGGTCAAAGGTACAGATATCAGTTTATGCTGGGTGCCTTCTCACGTTGGTCTTCACGGCAACGAAGTAGTTGACAGAGCAGCTAAGCAAGGTGCACAGAATTCTGTTAATTCTATAGAATTACATGTTCATACTTCCGTAAAAGAAGCTTGCAACTTGCTCGAATCAGCCTCATGGATTCGATTTTAGAAACATTTAAATGATCAGTTTGTGTCACAACAAATGATAAAACTTTCCGTTCAAAATTTATACCAAAAAATGCAGTATTCTTCCATGTATCATTTGCGATCGATTATCGCTATTCGTTTTCGTATTCAGCTAAACGCACTGAAAACAAAATATTGTAAAAATGTCAAGTGTATTTGCGGCAAACAGTTCACATTGTTTCACTGTTTATTTTATTGCAAAATGCTACGTTCTTTTCTACCGAAAATGTTTACACAAGAAAACTATTCTGAAACTCATTTCAAAAAAGTAACATCAGATCAATCTTTGATACTTAATATTTCAGAATCATTAGTTCACAGTCCTGTTAATGCATTACTTTAACTTTATGCATTTTGTGTTTTAGTGTTAAATCTACCCTTCACATTGTTGAAGTTAATTGTTACTAATGTTAGAGTTAAGATTTCGTTCCATTTTACTATTCTACCACCTATTTATGACTTTTTCCTCTGTCTCCCCTCTGCCCCAAGCCAACACGTCCGAACTATCGTTCTCCATTTTATTTTATTCATACTTTTTTTTATTCCCCTCCCCCCCCCCCCCCTTCCCCGTCTAATATCACTTACAGTGAAAAGACGTTAAATCAAAGAACGAACACACATGCATCACACACACACACATAAACACACACACACATCACACACACACACACACACCACACACATCACACACACACACATACACACACACACACACCAACACACACACACACACTACAACACACACACACTACACACACACACAACACATACAACACACACACAACACACACACACACCACACACATACACACACACACATCACACACACACCACCCCACATACACACCACACACACACCACACACACACACACACACACACACAACAACACACACACACACACACACACACACACACACACACACCACACTTACACAACACACACACACAACAAACACCTACACACACAACAGAAAATCCTAATAAACACAGAACAATAAAAATAATAAACAACCAACCGTTAGAAAAATTGCAGAGACGGGAAACATTTTGGGTCGTGTCAGTAAAAGAAAAATGACATTGACCGTGGAAAATGTGAGAGGCAACAGTTGGGTCGTGTAGGAAGGAAGACATGATAGAAACAATGGAAGGTGGGTGGTGTGGAGGGAGTGTGCGTGAGTGTGTGTGTGTGTGTGTGTGTGTGTGTGTGTGTGTGTGTGTGTGTGTGTGTGTGTGTGTGTGTGTATTTTATGTGTGTGTGTGTGTGTGTGTGTGTGTGTGTGTGTGTGTGTGTGTGTGTGTGTTTGTATGTGTGTGTGTGTGTGTGTGTGTGTAATTTTATGTGTGTGTGTGTGTGTGTGTGTGTGTAATTTTATGTGTGTGTGTGTGTGTGTGTGTGTGTGTGTGTGTGTGTGTGTGTTTTGTGTATGTGTGTGTGTGTGTGTGTGTGTGTAATTTTATGTGTGTGTGTGTGTGTGTGTGTGTGTGTGTGTGTGTGTGTGTGTGTGTTGTGTGTGGTGTGGGGGGTGGGGGGGGGGGTGAATGGCGAACGCCGGCGACGCATCGTATATCTTTGAGAGTCGCAGCTGAGCGGTCACATCTTCCCACAGGTCGACAAAACACAAGGCAAGGTGAATGGTTTGTCCCCCCCGGGGCATTTTCAGCCTGTGACGTGTGTGTCTGTGTTTGAAATTGTGAAATTTTCATCAATCTTTTTTACAGTTTGTTCCCTTTTTGAGGGCTGTTGCTTGGTGTTTTTTCCGCTCGGTTTGTTTTTTTATTATTGCTTTTTTTTTTTTTTTCGAGAAAACGGATTTACCGTGTGAAATCCGGAATGATCCCCGGAGCAGGAAAGGACACCGCCACAATACAGCGCCACCTGTGGTATATGTGCGACAAAATTCTACAGTTTACGCGGTTCACTGCAGTGATTGTTTTGTGTTCTTACGGCGGGTGAATTTTAACATTTAAAACCCAAACACCAAGGCAATGAAACGTGTGTGTCATTCTGACTTTCACTAATAAATAGGAAAATGTCCACGAACAGTCGTGTAGAGGCTTTTGATTACAGTCGGAAGTTTTCAGTAGTTTCGAAATATTCTTCAAGCGAAGAGCTTGACATGACGAGAATTTGGAGATAAACATTGAAGTTTAGGGCAGCAAATAAGTCATCGAATATTCTTGTTGAAACCAAAAGCTTTATCAACTTGATAATGAAGACAGAAGATAAAAAGTTTCTCAGATTAACAGTATCAAACATAAAGCAAAAAAATATCTGTCAAATGAAATTATTCATCAGATAGATAACCGTTATTCTTTAGATTAAGAATAATAATAATGATAATAATTACAATATTTATATAGCGCAAAATCTTGAAAAATCAAATCTAAGCGCTGATTAACGGGAAATAGCCAGTTGGTTTAACATTTCGCTAACAAAAAGAATCATTCAACATATAGTTCAAAATCACTCTGGCCAAAACTTTTACAAAATTAAAGCTAAACTGAAAGCATTTGACGAAGAGCAAGACAAGACACAGACCAGGACTGCGTGGTTACAACTCAACAGTTGTTCTGACAGATGAGGAGTAAACATGACTTTGTATCTTCTCTTTGTTTCTAAAAGTACGTGTACACATATTGCCTCATTGCTTTCTGTGCTTCATCATCATCATCATCACCATCATCATCATCATCATCATCATCATCACCATCATCATCATCATCATGATGTGCCCTGCCGCAAGGTGTTGGCGATCATGTTCCCTCCATACGAATCTATCCTTTGTCGCTGCAAGTACATCTCCCACCCTTCTCTGTCTTCATCCACTGCGCAAGTCCGTCCCATATTTTCTCCCTGGGTCTACCTAGTGCTTTTTTCTTTTCGCTCCAGCTTGCCTGTTGTGACTAGGCGCTCTAATTTCTCTTTGCCTCATCAAATGTCCTATAAATGTTGTGCTTGATCTTAGGCGTTGAGTATTTACTGTCCTGACGTGGATCACCTAATGACGATGCTGTGCAGTGTCTGACTATTTCTGGTGTGACTGGTTCTGATGTGACTGTTTCTGGTCCACTCTCCTGGAACAAACTTCCTCTCTCAGTCCGTCAGCAACCTACTTTTGTCTCCTTCAAGTCCGCTCTCAAAACTCACCTTTTCTCCTCTGCATAAAATCCTGACCTCACTCAACCCCCCCCCCCCCCACCTCTGCAGCCTGTCTCCGCTTGGAGGGGAATCACATGGTTATAATATATAATTGTATATGCTATGCTCTCTATAATTTTCCATTGCTTTTATTTTTGCTTTTATTGCTTTTATTCTTTCTCCCCATTTATAGCCATGCGGTTGTGTGTGTGTGTGTGTGTGTGTGTGTGTGTGTGTGTGTGTGTGTGTGTGCGTGCGTGCGTGCGTGTGTGTGCGTGCGTACGTGCGTGCTTGCGTGCGTGCGTGTGTGTCTGTTTCAGCGCTTAGATTTGATTTTATCAAGATTTTGCGCTATATAAATATTGTAATTATTATTATTATGGTGTGACTGGTGGTAACTGGTTCTGGTGTGACTGGTTCTGGTGTGACTGGTTCTGGTGTAACTGGTTCAGGTGTAACTGTTCTGGTGTGACTGGTTCTGGTGTGACTGGTTCTGGTGTAACTGGTTCAGGTGTAACTGTTCTGGTGTGACTGGTTCTGGTGTGACTGGTTCTGGTGTAACTGGTTCTGGTGAACTGGTTCTGGTGTGACTGGTTCTGGTGTGACTGGTTCTAGTGTGACTGGTTCTGGTGAACTGGTTCTGGTGTGACTGGTTCTGGGTGTGACTGGTTCTGGTGTGACTGGTTCTGGTGTGACTGGTTCTGGTATGACTGATTCTGGTGTGACTGGTTCTGGTGTGACTGGTTCTGGTGAACTGGTTCTGGTGTGACTGGTTTCTGGTGTGACTGGTTCTGGTGTGACTGGTTTCTGGTGTGACTGGTTCTGGTGTGACTGGTTCTAGTGTGACTGGTTCTGGTGTGACTGGTTCTGGTATAACTGGTTCTGGTGTGACTGGTTCTGGTGTGACTGGTTCTGGTGTGACTGGTTCTGGTGTGACTGGTTCTGGTGTGACTGGTTCTGGTTCAGCTGTTTTTAATCTAGTTGATTTTGGTCCATGGAGGTCTTGTCCCTTTAATTCTTGTCTGTCTGTTATTAGTTTAATCTGTTCTGGTCCTTTTGATTCCGTTTTGTCCATGGAAAGGTGAGGAGAGGCCGGCTGAACAGTGTTGAAGCTGGTTGTCAAGTATGCAGGTTCTCGGTGTAAACGTTTCAGGGTGTACTCCATCATTCAACTCATTGCCTTGGGTTTTTTTACGTGAGGATGAAACTAGGGTCTTAATTTAAGGTCTCATCCCGAAATACTCGCTTTCGGACCATCAGTGAATCATCATCAGCAGCAGCAGCAGCAGCAGCAGCATCATGTGCCCTGCCGCGTGGCGTTGGCGATCATGGCCATCCATACGAACCTATCCCTTATCAGTGAATGTCAATGGAAACGGCACTGTGTGGGTAGGAAACTACCAGTTCTACCAGAGATCGAAACTCTTGAGACTCTCATACTACCTAAACGTTAACTGTTAAGCCACCACCACCACCACCACCACCCTTGAATGTGTGTGTACGTCCTTTCCTTTGTCCTTCTCCGTCGTCCTTTTTCCACTTTTTTTATTTGGTTGGTTGGTTGGTTGGTCGGTTGGTTTGTTGGCTGGTTGGCTGGTTGTCTGGTTGGTGGGTTGGTTGGTTGATTGGTTGGTTGATTGGTTGGTTGCTTGCTTGTTTGCTTGCTTGCTTGGTCGATTGGTTGGTTGGTTGATTGGTTGCTTGGTTGATTATATTTGGTTGGTTGGTGGTTGGATCGGTTGGTTGGTTGATTGATTGCTTGGTTGGTTGGTTGATTGCTTGGTTGCTCGGTTGCTTCCTTGGCTGCTTGCTTGGTTGCTTAGTTGCTTGGTTGCTTGGTTGCTTGGTTTGGGGGGGTTTTCTGGTTTGGTGGTGGTGGGGGGGGTGTTTTTGTGCGTATGTGTTGGTTTTTTGTTTTTGTTTTGTTTTGTTTTTTCATTTTCAACTGTTTGAGTGGGTGATTTAAGGGACGTCACAACACAGCAAATCACTGTCTCTTCAGATTCCTTTGTTCCCAGTGGGCACAATAGGGGGTAGAAAGTCATTCATCACCATCATTACACCACTTGACAGCACGACACACTCAGGCACCACCCGGTACCAATCCTTGCTGACAGGTCCCCCGAAACGCTAGAACTGAAGTATGTGACTAAAGATAATCTCTGTCTATAAAATTATAGACTTCAAGTGAACAGTACTCATGTGGCCAGAGTTATCTCTGCACAAACGTTAACCCTTTTGACTCCCGCACCCTGTCCACCAGCATCCTGTATTGCCGACCTATGTTAGCAAAACAAAAAACAAAAACGTAACCCTTTGACTCCCTCACCCTGTCCACCGAGCTTCGCAAGAAGCTTGGTGGATAGGGTGAGGGAGTCAAAGGGTTAGGTTTTTGCAGTTGGTGGATAGGGTGAGGGAGTCAAAGGGTTACATTTTTGCAGTTAGTGGATAGGGTGAGGGAGTCAAAGGGTTAGGTTTTTGCAGTTGGTAGATAGGGTGAGGGAGTCAAAGGGTTAAATTTTTGCAGTTGGTGCATACGGTGAGGGAGTCAAGGGTTAAATTTTTGCAGTTGGTGGATAGGGTGAGGGAGTCAAAGGGTTAAATATTTGCAGTTGTGGATACGGTGAGAGAGTCAAGGGTTACATTTTTGCAGTTAGTGGATAGGGTGAGGGAGTCAAAGGATTAAGTTTTTGCATTTGGTGGATCGGATGCGGGAATCAAAGGGTTAAGTGAACACCACCTGTGTGGGTAGCATGATATATACACTGACTGGAAGTAAACAGTTCATATTCAGATAGTGTAGCCTCTTCATAAACGTACAGTGAACAGTGTGCTTATGCAGTTTGACTGAGACGTAAGTTCCCTAATGAAAAAAAAATGTCTTGAAGGAGGCAGACACAAGAAAATCATTAATATAATAAAAAGATTAGCAACATTTGTAGGAAATTTTAAGAGAAAAGGGGAATTAGAGCACCTAGTTACAACAGGACAGCTGGAGGGAAATAGAGCATCAGGTAGGCCCAGGGAGAAAATACTGGACGGACTTGCAGGGTGGCTGAAGACAGAGAGGGTAGGAGATGTACTTGCAGCGACAAGGGATAGATTTGTGTGGAGGGCCACGATCGCCAACGCCATTCGGCTGGGCACTTGATGATGATAACCTATATGTTTTGTTCTTTGTGCAAACTAAGACTGCTGCTGTTGTGCTTTCACCACAATTCCGTGAACAATTGGACTTAAGTGACAACCATCACCGTTACATGACCGTTTGATAGTACAATGCATGTGCCATCTGCTACCAGCGTTTCGACAACGCGACAAATATGGTGTAGTGCTCGTCTTAGAATTTCTCCACGTGGCGTCATCCATTGGTAACTGTTCCGCAAATGTATCACTTCTAACCATTTCTCTGTTCAGTTATTACACAAAACTGTCATTTCTCAGGTTTCTGCTGACTGAAATCTACACAAAGAAACCAAACTGAATTGTAACATGTGTAACAGCAAGATTTGTGGACATACCTGAACAATGACATGTATGTATATATGTGTAACAACAAGATTTGTGGACATACCTGAACAGTAACATGTATATATATGTAACAACAAGATTTGTGGACATACCTGACAGTAACATGTTATATAGTAACAACAAGATTTGTGACATACTGAACGTACTAGTATATCTGTAACAACAAGATTTGTGGACATACCTGAACAATGACATGTATGTATATCTGTGTAACAACAAGATTTGTGGACATACCTGAACAATGACATGTATATATGTGTAACAACAAGATTTGTGGACATAACTGAACAGTAACTTATATCTATATCTGTGTAACAACAAGATTTGTGGACATACCTGAACAGTAACTTATATCTATATATGTGTAACAACAAGATTTGTGGACATACCTGAACAGTAACTTATATCTATATCTGTGTAACAACAAGATTTGTGGACATACCTGAACAGTGACATATTTGTGGACATTCCTGAACAGTAACATATATATATATATGTGTAACAACAAGATTTGTGGACATACCTAAACAATGACATGTAATATATGTGTAACAACAAGATTTGTGGACATACCTGAACAGTAACATGTATGTATATATGTGTAACAACAAGATTTGTGGATATACCTGAACAGTAACTTATATATATATCTGTGTAACAACAAGATTTGTGGACATAACTGAACAGTAACTTATATGTATATCTGTGTAACAACAAGATTGTGGACATAAAATACTGTGACATTTACATACATGTTACAACAAGGATTTGTGGACAAAATAACTAACTGACATTCACATTCATGTTACAACAAGATTTGTGGACTAAATAACTGAACAGTGCATTTACATACATGTTACAACAAGATTTGTGGACATAACTGAACATGACATTTACATAATGTTAAAAACAAGATTTGTGGACATAACCTGAACAGTGACATTCACATTCATGTTACAACAAGATTTGTGGACATAAAAACTGAACTGTGACATTTTATACATGTCACAAACAAGATTTGTGGACATAATAACTGAACGTGACATTACATTCATGTTAACAACAAGATTTGTGGACATACAAAACATGAACTGTGATTACATACATTGTCAACAACAAAGATTTGTGGACATAAATAACGAACTTGGCATTCACCATATGTTAACAACAAGATTTGTGGACATAATACTGTACGTTATACATACTTGTAACAACAAGATTTGTGGACAAATAACTGTGACATATTACATATATGTTAACAACAAGATTTGTGGACATAAATAACTGTGACGTTTACATACATGTTACAACAAGGATTTGTGGACATATAACTGAACTGTGACTTTACATACATGTTACAACAAGGATTTGTGGACATAAATAATTGAACTGTGACATTCACATACATGTTACAACAAGGATTTGTGGACATAAATAAACTGTGACATTTACATACATGTTACAACAAGGATTTGTGGACATAAATAACTGAACTGTGACATTTACATACATGTTACAACAAGGATTTGTGGACATAAATAACTGAACTGTGCATTTACATACATGTCACAAAAAGATTTGTGGACATAAATAACTGAACTGTGACATTACATACATGTTACAAAAAGATTTGTGGACATAAATAACTGAACTGTGACATTTACATACATGTCACAAAAAAGATTTGTGGACATAAATAACTGAACTGTGACATTTACATACATGTCACAAAAAAGATTTGTGGACATAAATAACTGAACTGTGACATTTACATACATGTCACAAAAAAGATTTGTGGACATAAATAACTGAACTGTGGCATTTACATACATGTCACAAAAAGATTTGTGGACATAAATAACTGAACTGTGCATTTACATACATGTTACAACAAGGATTTGTGGACATGAATAATAACTGTGACATTTACATACATGTTACAACAAGGATTTGTGGACATAAATAACTGTGACATTACATACATGTTACAACAAGGATTTGTGGACATAATAATGAACTGTGACATTTACAACATGTTACAACAAGGATTTGTGGACATAAATAACTGAACTGTGACATTTACATACATGTTACAACAAGATTTGTGGACATAAATAACTGTGACATTTCACAACATGTCACAACAAGGATTTGTGGACATAAATAACTGACTTTACATACATGTACAACAAAAGGATTTGTGGACATAAATAACTGACTGGACATTTACATACATGTCACAAAAAGATTTGTGGACATAAATACTGAACTGTGACATTTACATACATTCACAAAAAAGATTTGTGGACATAAATAACTGAACTGTGACATTTACATACATGTCACAAAAAGATTTGTGGACATAAATAACTGAATGTGACATTTACATACATGTACAAACAAGATTTGTGGACATAAATAACTGACTGTGACATTTACATAATGTTACAACAAGGATTTGTGGACATAAAATAACTGTGACTTTACATACATGTTACAACAAGGATTTGTGGACACAAAATAACTGTGACAATTACATACATGTTACAACAAGGATTTGTGGACATGAATAACTGAACTGTGACTTTACACACATGTTACAACAAGGATTTGTGGACATAATAACTGAACTGGCATTTACATACATGTACAACAAGATTTGTGGACATAAATAACTGAACTGTGGCATTCACACACATGTTCACAACAAGGATTTGTGGACATAAATAACTAGTGACGTTTACATACATGTTACAACAAGGATTTTGGACACAAATAACTGTGACATTTACATATATGTTACAACAAGGATTTGTGGACATAAATTAACTGTGACGTTTACATACATGTTACAACAAGGATTTGTGGACATAAATAACTGTGACATTTACATATATGTTACAACAAGGATTTGTGGACATAAATAACTGTGACGTTTACATACATGTTACAACAAGGATTTGTGGACATAAATAACTGTGACATTTACATATATGTTACAACAAGGATTTGTGGACATAAATAACTGTGACGTTTACATACATGTTACAACAAGGATTTGTGGACACAAATAACTGTGACATTTACATACATGTTACAACAAGGATTTGTGGACATGAATAACTGACATTTAACATACATGTTACAACAAGGATTTGTGGACATGAATAACTGACATTTACATACATGTTACAACAAGGATTTGTGGACATAAATAACTGAACTGTGGCATTCACACACATGTTACAACAAGGATTTGTGGACATAAATAACTGAACTGTGACATTTACATATATGTACGACAAAGGGACAAAGCTGGCATGACCATTTGTAAGATAACGCTAATTCAGAACGGATTCATATAATAATATAATAATAATAATTACAATATTTATATAGCGCAAAATCTTGATAAAATCAAATCTAAGCGCTGAAGCAGACACACACGCAAGCACGCATGCACGCACGCACGCACACACACACGCACGCACACACACACACCACACACACACACACACACACACACACACACACACACACACACACACGCATGGCTATATATGGGGAGAAAGAATAAAAGCAATAAAAGCAAGAATAAAAGCAATGGAAAATTATAGAGAGCATAGCATATACAATTATATATTATAACCATGTGATTCCCTCCGAGCGGAGACAGGCTGCAGAGGGGGGGGGGGGGTTGAGTGAGGTTAGGATTTTATGCGGAGGAGAAAAGGTGAGTTTTGAGAGCGGACTTGAAGGAGACAAAAGTAGGTTGCTGACGGACTGAGAGAGGAAGTTTGTTCCAGGAGAGTGGACCAGAAACAGAGAAGGCTCGTGGACCATAGGTATTGAGCTTAGTGCGTGGAAAGCGAAAAGTCAGAGGATCAGAGGCAGAGCGGAGGGTACGTGAGGGAACATAGATCTCAAGTAGGCTTGACAGGTAATCAGGGGCTGCGTTATTGAGGCTTTTGTAGCACATGGTGTCTAGTTTGTACTGTATGCGCTTTGATACAGGGAGCCAGTGAAGTTGTGCGAGGAGAGGAAATATGTGGTCAGCTTTTTTCTTTATGACAAGAACACCACAGTACAATGTATATCTATGAGAAGAAAGCCACAGTAGCATATTTATCTGTGACAAGACCACCACAGTACGGTATGTTTATGTGACAGGAACGCAATAAGATATGCTTATGTGACAAGAACGCCATAATAAGATATATTTATGTGATAAGAACGCCCCAATGAAACATGTGATAAAATCGCACCAATGAAATATATCTAAGCCATAAGATCGCCCCCAGTAAGATTGATTTATGTGACAAGAACGCCCTAATAAGATAAATATATGTGATAAAACCGTCCTAATAAGATAGATTTATGTTATACGAACTTCCTAATATAATAGATTTACATGACAAGAACGCCTTAATACGATAGATTCATGTAGAAGAACGCTCTAATAAGATAGATTTATGTGACAAGAACGCTCTTATAAGATAGATTTATGTGACAAGAACGCTCTGGAAATCTCATCATTCTAGGTGACATCAACGTCCACTATGACAACACTCACCGTTATGACACAAGACATATCATCAACTCTCTGTCCAATCACAATATGACTCAACACATTTCTGAACCAACCCATCAAAAAGGTCACATTCTTGACTGGATCATTTCTCGTGATCACCACAATTCCGCTACTGACAACTGCTTAGTTCTTTCTACCCGTCTAACTTCAGCCCTTCCATCTGACCACTCTGCAATTCTCTGTTCTCTCGACATTTCTCCTCCTTCCCGTACCATGCGCACAGTGACTCGACGCAATCTCAAATCTATCGACCTCTCCACATTTTCATCTGATGCCTCCCGTCTCCTTTCTGAAAAGTCACATAACCTTGCCGACGAATTCTATACTACTCTCCACCATCTTCTGGACACTCATGCTCCAGCCACAACCCGTCTTTTACCTGACCGCCCCCCTACCCCCTGGCTCACTCATGAGATCGCCTGTGCAAAACGTGCCCGCCGCAGAGCAGAGCGCTGCTGGCGCAAATCCAAACTCACTGTACACAGGCAACTTTTCCAAGCCTCTAAAACAAAAGTATCCACCCTCATTGCATCAGCAAAAACAAGCTATTTCCAAACCAAAATCCTGAATGCCTCTTCTTCAAAAGAACTCTTTACAACCATGAATCATCTCCTTGGCACACGAAAAGATTTACCTCTCCCAACAAAACATACAAATGAAGAACTCCCATCTGTATTCTCCAACTATTTCACCACCAAAATACAAACTCTTCGTGACAGGCTTGACAGGACACCCTGTCAACCATGCCCACCTGACCCTTCCTTCTCTGGCACACCTCTTACTACTTTTACCCAGTCTCACAAGAAGAAATTCTCAACACAATCAGATCCATGTCGTTCAAAACCTGCGAACTGGATCCTCTTCCAGGTTCTCTCTACGCCTGACTGTCTCCCTACTCTCCTCCCATTCATCACTGACATCATCAACACTTCTCTTCAAACTGGAACTGTCCCTGATTCTTTCAAGTCTGCTATTGTTCACCCTCTCCTCAAGAAACACAATTTAGATCCAAATGAACTGAAAAATTACCGGCCTATCTCTAATCTCTCTTTCTTGTCAAAACTCCTTGAAAAAGTCGTCCTCAACCAGCGAACTCTCACCTGTCTGCCAACAATCTCCTCAATCCTTTCCAGTCAGCCTACCGCCAATGCCATAGCACTGAAACTGCCCTACTACACATTCTCAACAATCTCCTCCTTGCAACTGATACTGGCAAAGTCTCTCTCCTCACACTCCTTGATCTGTCTGCAGCCTTTGATACCATTGATCATGGTATTCTCCTTTCTAGACTTCATCATACTTTTGGCATCTCTGACATTGCTCTGTCTTGGTTCACTTCATACCTATCGAACAGAAAACAAACCCGTTCTCATCAATGGCACTTACTCTCAACCTGCATACCTGACCTGTGGTGTTCCACAAGGATCTGTCCTTGGCCCTGTTCTTTTCACTCTTTACACCTCCCCCCTGTCCACCATCATCAACTCCCATTCTATAAAACACCACTTCTATGCTGATGACACCCAACTTCAAGACAGTGACTCACCTGATAATATACAGCGCCTGTTGACTCGCACCACTGAGTGTTACTCGGACATTAAGAACTGGATGACACACAATAGACTTCAGCTTAATGACGACAAAACAGAAGCTATCCTCATTGGCACCCGTCAGAAACTTTCTCAGCTGCCTCCTCTTTCTCTCCCATTATGTAACACATCAGTCCCAATTTCTGATTCAGCTAAAAACCTTGGTGTCTGCATTGACTCTACCCTCTCCATGAACAACTTTGTTTCTCAAACTGCCAGAACCTGCTACTATCATCTCCATCGTATAAGGCTGATCAGGAAGTATCTCTCTGTCGAAACAACTGCAAAACTCGTTCTCTCCTTCATAATGTCTCGCATTGACTATTGCAATTCACTCCTGTCTGGTCTTCCTGCCTCCACCATTCACATCCTACAGCGCATTCAAAACAATGCTGTACGCCTTGTACTCAAAAAGAAAAAAGCTGACCACATATCTCCTCTCCTGGCACAACTTCACTGGCTCCCTGTATCAAAGCGCATACAGTACAAACTAGACACCATGTGCTACAAAAGCCTCAATAACGCAGCCCCCGATTACCTGTCAAGCCTACTTGAGATCTATCTTCCCTCACGTACCCTCCGCTCTGCCTCCGATCCTCTGACTTTTCGCTTTCCACGCACTAAGCTCAATACCTATGGTCCACGAGCCTTCTCTGTTTCTGGTCCACTCTCCTGGAACAAACTTCCTCTCTCAGTCCGTCAGCAACCTACTTTTGTCTCCTTCAAGTCCGCTCTCAAAACTCACCTTTTCTCCTCCGCATAAAATCCTAACCTCACTCAACCCCCCCCCCCCCCCCCCCCCCTCTGCAGCCTGTCTCCGCTCGGAGGGAATCACATGGTTATAATATATAATTGTATATGCTATGCTCTCTATAATTTTCCATTGCTTTTATTCTTGCTTTTATTGCTTTTATTCTTTCTCCCCATTTATAGCCATGCGTGTGTGTGTGTGTGTATGTGTGTGTGTGTGTGTGCGTGCGTGTGTGTGCGTGCGTGCGTGCGTGCGTACTTGCGTGTGTGTCTGCTTCAGCGCTTAGATTTGATTTTATCAAGATTTTGCGCTATATAAATATTGTAATTATTATTATTATTAGTTAATAAGATAGATTTATGTGACAAGAACGCTCTTATAAGATAGATTTATGTGACAAGAACGCTCTTATAAGATAGATTTATGTGACAAGAACGCTCTTATAAGATAGATTTATGTTATATGAACGCCCTAATAAAGTAGATTTATGTGATTAGAACGCCCTAGTAAGAAAGATTTATGTGACAATAACGCCCTAATGAGATAATTTGTGTGATAAGAAAGCGCCAATAAGATAGATTTATGTGATAAGGACGTCTCAATAAGATAGATTTATGTTATAAAACGTCCTAATAAGACAGATTTATGTAATAAGAACGCCTTAATCGGAGAGATTTATGTGATAAGAACGCCCTAATAAGAGAGATTTATGTGATAAGAACGCCCTAATAAGAGAGATTTATGTGACAGGAACGCCCTAATAAGACAGATTTATGTGACAAGAACGCCCTAATAAGACAGATTTATGTGACAGGAACGCCCTAATAAGACAGATTTATGTGACAAGAACGCCCTAATAAGATAGATTTATGTGACAGGAACGCACAATAAGATATATTTATGTGACAAGAACGCCCTAATAAGATAGATTTATGTGACAGGAACGCACAATAAGATATATTTATGTGACAAGAACGCACCAATAAGATATATTTCTGTGACAAGAACGCCCTAATAAGATATATTTCTGTGACAAGAACGCACCAATAAGATATATTTCTGTGACAAGAACGCACCAATAAGATATATTTCTGTGACAAGAACGCACCAATAAGATATATTTATGTGACAAGAACGCCCTAATAAGATATATTTATGTGACAAGAACGCACCAATAAGATATATTTCTGTGACAAGAACGCCCTAATAAGATATATTTATGTGACAAGAACGCACCAATAAGATATATTTCTGTGACAAGAACGCACCAATAACATATATTTCTGTGACAAGAACGCACCAATAAGATATATTTCTGTGACAAGAACGCACCAATAAGATATATTTCTGTGACAAGAACGCACCAATAAGATATATTTCTGTGACAAGAACGCCCAATAAGATATATTTATGTGACAAGAACGCACCAATAAGATATATTTCTGTGACAAGAACGCACCAATAAGATATATTTCTGTGACAAGAAGCACCAATAAGAATATTTCTGTGCAGAAGCCCAATAAGATATATTTCATGTGACAAGAACGCACCAATAAGATATATTTCTGTGACAAGAACGCCCTAATAAGATATATTTCTGTGACAAGAACGCCCTAATAAATATATTTCTGTGACAAGAACGCCCTAATAAGATATATTTCTGTGACAAGAACGCCCAATAAGATATATTTCTGTGACAAGAACGCACCAATAAATATATTTCTGTGACAAGAACGCACCAATAACATATATTTCTGTGACAAGAACGCACCAATAAATATATTTCTGTGACAAGAACGCACCAATAAGATATATTTATGTGACAAGAACGCACCAATAAGATATATTTCATGTGACAAGAACGCCCTAATAAGATATATTTTGTGACAAGAACGCCCTAATAAGATATATTTCTGTGACAAGAACGCCCTAATAAGATATATTTCTGTGAAAGAACGCCCTAATAAGATATATTTATGTGACAAGAACGCCCTAATAAGATATATTCTGTGACAAGAACGCACCAATAAGATATATTTATGTGACAAGAACGCCCTAATAAGATATATTTCTGTGACAAGAACGCCCTAATAAGATATATTTCTGTGACAAGAACGCCCTAATAAGATATATTTCTGTGACAAGAACGCACCAATAAGATATATTTCTGTGACAAGAACGCACCAATAAGATATATTTCTGTGACAAGAACGCCCAATAACATATATTTCTGTGACAAGAACGCAAATAAATATATTTCTGTGACAAGAACGCACCAATAAGATATATTTCTGTGACAAGAACGCCCTAATAAGATATATTTCTGTGACAAGAACGCACCAATAAGATATATTTCTGTGACAAGAACGCACCAATAAGATATATTTCTGTGACAAGAACGCACCAATAAGATATATTTCTGTGACAAGAACGCCCTAATAAGATATATTTTGTGACAAGAACGCACCAGTAAGATATATTTATGTGACAAGAACGCTCTAATAAGATATATTTCTGTGACAAGAACGCCCTAATAAGATATATTTATTTGACAAGAACGCCCTAATAAGATATATTTCTGTGACAAGAACGCCCTAATAAGATATATTTCTGTGACAAGAACGCCCTAATAAGATATATTTCTGTGACAAGAACGCCCTAATAAGATATATTTATGTGACAAGAGCGCCCTAATAAGATATATATATGTGACAAGAATGTGGTATGCAGATTATTCGTGTGAGAAGAACTCCACAGTAAAAGGTATATGGCAGAAACACATTATCTGTGACACCAGATAATCGGGCTTTCTTTTCATTTTTTAAGCTTCATTTTGTTTTGTTTATCGTTTACGTATTTTGTTTGGTTTTTCATTTTGTTTTGTGTGTGTGCTTTTTTTTGCTTTTTTTTTTTTTTTTGGGGGGGGGGGGTGAGTTTAATGGGGAAAAAACCGCTACATCAGTGTATTTTATGTGGCTTCTATAGGTCTGAAAGGCCAGAAAAACGATAAGATTTGTGTGTCTAAACCTTATGATAGAATGTTTGAGAGATATTCGTATCAAACGAGGTCCGGAGTTGTCATAACGCAGCACGAATGTACAAGCAATGTGGCAGACTGACAGTGAGAACTGAGAATAATGGCAGACTGACAGTGAGAACTGAGAATAATGGCAGACTGACACTGAGAACTGAGAATAATGGCAGACTGACACTGAGAACTGAGAATAATGGCAGACTTACAGTGAGAACTGAGAATAATGGCAGACTGACACTAAGAACTGAGAATAATGTCATAGTGACTTCTGCAAGAAAAAAACCAAAGGACTATTACACTGCATCGCGGATAACAAAAGGGGACAAACAGCACGAACATCAACAAAGAATTCTCCTTACTTTGCAAGTGTGTGTGGAAAAAAAAACGCGGAAATAAAACCTTAATCATATAGAAGTGTGCAAAATAAAAGACATGTAAAAATACCCAAATAGAACAAATATTTTTAAGTATAAGAGATTAACAGCATTGTGGTGAAACGAAATCCACATAGAGATGTTAATATCTCAGATATATAACATTATGGTCAGATATATAACATTATGGTCAGATTTATAACATTATGGTCAGATATATAACATTATAGTCAGATGTATAACATTATGGTCAGATGTATAACATTATGATCAGATGTATAACATTATGGTCAGATGTATAACATTATGGTCAGATATATAACATTATGGTCAGATGTATAACATGGTCAGATATATAACATTATGGTCAGATATATAACATTATGATCAGATATATAACATTATGGTCAGATATATAATGTGGTCAGATGTATAATATTATGGTCAGATATATAACATTATGGTCAGATATATAACATTATGGTCAGATGTATAACATTATGGTCAGATATATAACATTATGGTCAGATATATAACATTATGATCAGATATATAACATTATGGTCAGATATATAACATTATGGTCAGATATATGACATTATAGTCAGATATATAACATTATGGTCAGATATATAACATGGTCAGATATATAAACATTATGGTCAGATATATAACATTATGGTCAGATATATGACATTATAGTCAGATATATAACATTATGGTCAGATATATAACATTATGGTCAGATATATAACATTATAGTCAGATATATAACATTATAGTCAGATATATAACATTATGGTCAGATATATAACATTATGGTCAGATATATAACATTATGGTCAGATATATAACATTATGGTCAGATATATAACATTATGGTCAGATGTATAACATGGTCAGATGTATAACATGGTCAGATGTATAACATGGTCAGATATATAACATTATGGTCAGATATATAACATTATGGTCAGATATATAACATTATGGTCAGATGTATAACATGGTCAGATGTATAACATTATGGTCAGATGTATAACATTATGGTCAGATATATAACATTATGGTCAGATATATAACATTATGGTCAGATATATAACATGGTCAGATATATAACATTATGGTCAGATATATAACATTATGGTCAGATATATAACATTATGGTCAGATGTATAATATGGTCAGATATATAACATTATGGTCAGATGTATAACATTATGGTCAGATGTATAACATGGTCAGATATATAACATTATGGTCAGATGTATAACATTATGGTCAGATATATAACATTATGGTCAGATATATAACATGGTCAGATATATAACATTATGGTCAGATGTATAACATGGTCAGATATATAACATTATGGTCAGATATATAACATGGTCAGATGTATAACATTATGGTCAGATGTATAACATGGTCAGATATATAACATGGTCAGATATATAACATGGTCAGATATATAACATTATGGTCAGATATATAACATTATGGTCAGATGTATAACATGGTCAGATGTATAACATGGTCAGATGTATAACATTATGGTCAGATATATAACATGGTCAGATGTATAACATGGTCAGATGTATAACATTATGGTTAGATGTATAACATTATGGTCAGATGTATAACATTATGGTCAGATATATAACATGGTCAGATATATAACATTATGGTCAGATGTATAACATTATGGTCAGATATATAACATGGTCAGATGTATAATATGGTCAGATATATAACATTATGGTCAGATATATAACATGGTCAGATGTATAATATGGTCAGATATATAACATTATGGTCAGATGTATAACATTATGGTCAGATATATAACATTATGGTCAGATGTATAACATTATGGTCAGATATATAACATTATGGTCAGATATATAACATTGTGGTCAGATATATAACATTATGGTCAGATGTATAACATTATAGTCAGATATATAACATTATGGTCAGATGTATAACATTATGGTCAGATATATAACATTATGGTCAGATGTATAACATTATGGTCAGATATATAACATGGTCAGATATATAACATTATGGTCAGATGTATAACATTATGGTCAGATATATAACATTATGGTCAGATATATAACATTATGGTCAGATATATAACATTATGGTCAGATGTATAACATTATGGTCAAATGTATAACATGGTCAGATATATAACATTATGGTCAGATATATAACATGGTCAGATGTATAACATTATGGTCAGATGTATAACATTATGGTCAGATGTATAACATTATGGTCAGATATATAACATTATGGTCAGATATATAACATTATGGTCAGATGTATAACATTATGGTCAGATATATAACATTATGGTCAGATATATAACATTATGGTCAGATATATAACATTATGGTCAGATGTATAACATTATGGTCAGATGTATAACATTATGGTCAGATATATAACATTATGGTCAGATATATAACATTATGGTCAGATATATAACATTATGGTCAGATATATGACATTCGAACATTACTACAACATAGTACAGGCACAAGGAAAAAAATGTAAATCAAGATAATCTGAGCAAACAAAGAAATGATATGAGTGTGATGACGTTACAGGAAACACCACCTCCACCAGAAAGACAGCTTGCCTGAACACAGTTGTATCCTCCAGCACTTCCACCCGACCCCCCCCCCCCCCCCCCCAGCCAAGCTATAACGTCTCTGGAGTATCATGATAAAATAATATAAACAACACCAACAAAGAAACGATCACCGAATCAAATGATAACTACCCTTTGGCTTGTTAAAGAGAAAAACATTTAATAACAGTGCTAACACCAACGAAAATAATTAATCCAAAACAAGTGTGACTGCCCGCGTTCAAGCGAACAGGAACCAGAAAGAAAAACGAAAGTAGACACAGAAGGCGAAATTTAATACAACCAGACAAGACAGGCGCAAATTTTCCGCCAACTGACCTTTCGTCAAGCGTAAACGTAAGATCACAAACGAATAAACATCAAATACAAAAAAAAATTAGGAGAAAAATACTAAAACGTCCCTTCTGCTTCGTCCAGTGCAAGACAACAACCACTAAAGTCAAAGATTTAGGAAGAAAATACTAAAACTTCCCTTCTGCTTCGTCTAGTGGGGAGAGAGAAAAAAAAGGGAGAAAATATCTAAGCCGAATAAAACTTTTTGCCTCCAAAACCCCCTCAACACTCATTTGCCCTCCACCTCTCAAAACGCAGGAAAAAAAACCTTCAAAGGAGATTCACAATGAGAGAATGAAAAAGCAGCACCAACACCAACACAACAGCACCAACACCAACACAAACAACACCACCACCAACGCCAAAGAACTCTTTCTTAAGGCACACACCTTTGTGTGTATAATAAAACACACGGTGAAGGAACGGGTGGCGTGATGACGATCATCTACCAGTACCGGGTGGCCAGCACCTCGCTGGGTGGCTTCCTGAGACTGCTGAGGGCGTGGCGGGGAAGTGTGTACAAACTGTTGTACAAGGAAACGTTAATATTCTGTGTTCTCTACGCCATCATCAGCCTCACCTACCGACTGGCCCTCAACCCAGCACAGAAAATGTGAGTAGACACCGTTGGCCTTGGTTGGTGGTATATTATTATTATTATTATTATTATTATTATTATTATTATTATTATTATTATTATTATTATTATTATTATTATTATTATTATTATATTATATATATTATTATTATATTATTATTATTATTATTATCATTATTATTCTTATCATTATTATTATGTTATTGTTATTGTTATTTTTTCATTATTGTTCTTATTTTATTATTGTTATTGTTATTATTATTATTATTTTATCATTATCATTATTATTTTATTGTCATTGTCGTTATTATTGTTATTATCATCATCATTATTTTCTATTATTGTTATCATTGTTATCATCTTATTATTGTTGTTATTAGTGTTATTATCACTTGGTTATTATTATTATTGTTATTATTATTATTTTATTATTATTACTATTATTTCATTTTATTATTATTGTTGTTATTATTATCATTGTTTCTTAATTGTTGTTGTTTTTGTTTGTTGTTGTTGTTGTTTGTTGTTGTTTGTTGTTGTTTGTTGTTATTGTTGTTGTTGTTGTTGTTGTTTGTTATTTGTTATTGTTGTTGTTGTGTTGTTTCTTCCTCTTTCCTTTCTGTCATTTCTTCCTATCATTTTCTGTCTTACTGGTCCATTCACTGGTGTCTTACATACTTTTTCTTAGAATTGATAATTGGGTACATGTGTTAAGTGCATGTTTGGCTCTGAGTAAATATGAGATATGCGTTAGCAATTTTAGGTAATTTAGGCCCATATATATATATATATATATGTGTGTGTGTGTGTGTGTGTGTGTGTTTAAGTGTCCTTAGTTATGTTTAAACTTGTATTCAGGT
>JAPXFY010000034.1:678227-688227 GCA_030674185.1 Monoplex corrugatus
TATTTAGGCATGTAATGTATTTTAGTGCCCGAGGTAGATATATTTAGGCATGTAATGTATTTTAGTGCCCGAGGTAGATATATTTAGGCATGTAATGTATTTTAGTGCCCGAGGTAGATATATTTAGGCATGTAATGTATTTTTAGTGCCCGGGTACGTTCTTCACGCCCTGTTGACGATCTCGCTATAAAATGGGAAAAAGGCCATATTACGATACTTAAAGGTATTGGATACATTGGACGGATACTGTAGTTGTGACACTTTTTGAGGCAGCAGTATCCATTCTCCTACGGTTCAGAGAAATGGGGCACTGATGCAGTACAGGTTTTCATTTAGGAAAGGCACATGTGCCTGAATTTCAAGAACTTGTTGGTGTTGGTCCCAGAACATTATATGGTATGGTATGATATGTGGCGATACTGGAAGCTTCCTTCTCTGTTTCCCCCACCTTCCGGAAATTCTGTGCAAGAAATTTCCTCTTTTCTGTCACTCTCTTTGTTTCTTTCTTCCTCTTTTGCTTTCTGTCATTTTTTCCTATCGTTTTCTACTTTGCTGGTTCATATACTTGTATGTGTTCGATTAAGTCTTACATACTTTTTCTTAGAGTTGATAATTGGGTACATGTATTAAGTGTATTTTTGGCTCTAGGGAAATGAGATATGCGGAAGCAATTTTGGGTAATTTGGGCCCGTTTTGTGTGTGTTTTAATGTCCTTAGTTATGCTTAAATTTGTAGTCAGATATGTGTTTCGCCATTATCAAATTCGAAAAAGAACTTGAATATTTTGAAAGTCGTCGCTCCCATTGCGGATAGAGTCAAACACTAAGAATCATCATCATGTGCCCTGCCGCATGGCGTTGGCGATCGTGGCCCTCAATACGAAAATATCCCTTGTCGTTGCAAGTACATCTCCCACCCTCTCTGTCCTCAACCACCCCGGAAGTTCGTCCAATATTTTCTCCCTGGGTCTACTTGGTGTTCTCTTTCCCTCCAGCTTTCCTGTTGTAAGCAGGTGCTCTGCTTTCTCTTTCTTCAAAACATGTCCTATAAATGTTGCTTTTCTTTGCCTAATGTTCTTTATCAATGATCTCCTTCACACTGTCTCGTTTGTATTCTTTGCTGTCCATGGAACTCTCAACATTCTTCTCAGAAACCACATTTCAGTTGCCTCAATGTTGTTCTGACTTTGTGTGTTGACTGTCCACGCCTCACAACCGTATGACATTAACGGTTCTATTTAACACTGAAGATCTCTTTTCTTGATGTTAATTGATGGGCATTTGTTGCTCACAACGCTTTTCATCTCCTTGAATGTCGTTTTGGCTTGGCCGATTCTGCTGGCTGTTTCTGATGTGGTAGGAATATTTAATAGATTTTGCTGTGAGCTTCTCCTTGCCAACAGGAAGTGACGTCACTATATGCTGTCAAGGAATATTACGGCGTGTGCTGTCATGTCACCATGTTAACAGTTATCCCCCTTGCTAGCCAGAACACTCTGTCTAAAAGCTAGGCAAATTGAGTTAGTGACAGTGGAGTTTTTTCCCCACTTTCCGTTTTAATAGAAGAATAAAGATTTCATACTTGGCAGTTAGTGACAGTGTAACATTTTCCACCTTTCACTTCAACAGGAGGATGAATGTTCAGATCGAGTGACGTTATTTCTGTGCCTGGTGAGTACAACAGACCCCTTAAGATGCATGTCCTAGGTTCGCTTCCTGCAAGATACAGCCATTGTCTCCCTCCCTGTCTCTATCTGCAGACTTTGACTGTGGTCTGGGTGATAGTCCTTCAGGTGAGATAATGCCCTTAGTGGACTTAAACGAACCCACTGCAAAGAGCTTTCCTTGGCAAAATCTGTCATCCCCTTAGGGCAGAAGAATGGCAGAATGGTTCAGACGTTCGCCTGCCAATAACTAAACTCGAGGTTCCAGGGTTCGCTCCCCCTAGAGGCTTCGACTTTTCTCTTCCGTTTGACCGGAAAATCGAACTGAACGTCTAGTCCTTCGGAAGGGGACGAAAAACGAGTTGGACCCGTGTGCCTTCTGGCTGTGCATTCAAAAGATCCCACAGCGGTTGAAAATCGTAAAGAGCAGGGCATTGCCCGGCTAATCTGGTAGAAAACTTTGAAGAGATAGGTTGATTTTCTAGGTCCTATCCCTTGAAAAAAATGTGAATATGAATATGAATTTGAACCGAGGGAGCGGGATGGGCCCCACCCTTGTGGTGCTGGCCCCGGTAAAAATTGAGGTCTCTGCCACCTCACTCCCTTACGACCCCAGGGTTATGGCACTATCTAGGTAGGCCCCCAGGACCTAGCCAGCTCGTGGGTTTATGTGCAGGCTTAAGTCTTCTGCCGTGATCATTGTGGATCTTCTCCATCACATGGCACCTGTGACTTTAGTGCATATGGAATTCGTTCCGAGCGCGGAGACGTCATCTTGAGAAACTGAAAGTGAAACTGAAACTGAAACTGAAACTCTCGTCCCCTGATATAATGCACATAAAAGTTTACACATTAAAACAATGAACCGGACCAACGTGGCCAAGATGTTTGCTGAACACACTACTGACTACAAGAAGGTCGTGATTTTAAACCCCGATCAATCGAAAAAAGAAAAAAAAACCATGGGGATGCTGGGGACTCTTTCAGTATAAACAGTATCCCCACCTTCTGGACATTCTGTGCTAGAAGACCAGTCGCCGTGGCGTAGTGGTTTAACGCAACGGACTACCGACTGGAAGGTTGTGGGTTCGAATCCCCATCAGTCCCTCAAAAATCATTGTGGGATTTTTCAGCTCTAATCTATGTGTGTGACTGCGTGTGTGTGTGTGTGTGCGCGCGCTCGTGTGTGTGTGTGTGTATGTGTGTGTGTGTCTCTGATAAAATCAATGTGTGTGTGTGTGTGTGTGTGTGTGTGTGTGTGTGTGTGTGTGTGTGTGTGTGTGTGTGTGTATGTGTGTGTGTGTGTGTGTGTATGTGTGTGTGTATATATGTATATGTGTGTGTGTGTGTGTGTGTGGTGTGTGCGCGCGCACGCGCTCAGACAATTTGAGCAACACCCTCAACGACGCATCCGCAAAGTGAACGTGACTCAAAATGCGTGGTGGCCGTCTTCCCAATAAGCCCGTTGTTGTCTAAAGTATTGCTACACTGTAAAACAGGACTTTGTTTGGTATGGTTTGGTTGTGTCGTTGTTCTGCTGACAGATCAAATGAAAAAGAAACAGTGGGTGTGTCTGCATTATGTCAACATGTATGTGTACAACGAGAGCGGTCTGAGCTGAATTACGCTCAGACAGAGCTATTAACGGGGCGAACGCCATAAAATACAAAACGTTATATACACGTCAGAAATAGCCAGCAGAATCGGCAGAGCCAGAACAGCATTCAAGAAGATGTAAAGCATTCTTACCAACAAGTGCCTATCAATTAACATCAAGAAGAGAGTTCTTGGATGTTATATAGAACCAGTACTGTTATACGGTTGTGAGGCGTGGACAGTCAACATGCAAAGCCAGAACAAGATTAAGGCAGCCCAGATGTGGTTTCTAAGAAGAATGTTGAGAGTTCCATGGACAGCAAAGAAAACAAACGAGACAGTCTTGATGGGGGCAGACACAAGAAGATCATTCATAAGGAAGATTAGGAAAAGACAGGCAACATTTATAGGCCATTTTATGAGGAATTACAGCACTTGGTCACAACAGGGAAGGTGGAGGGAAAGACAGCGCCAGGTAGACCCAGGGAAAAATATTGGACGGACTCGCAGAGTGGCTGAGGACAGAGAGGGTGGAAGATGTGCTTGCGGCAACAAGGGCAGATACATATGGAGGGCCATGATTGCCAACGCCATGCGACAGGGCACTTGATGATGATGATGATGATGATGATGATGATGATGATGATGATGAAAATCGTTATCAAGCGCACACAGCGAACAAATTGACAAAAAAGCAATATGAGCCAAAGGTGACAGCAGATAACCTGTACCTACCAGTCGCCGTGGTGTAGTGGTTAACGCAACAAACTATCAAATGGAAAGTTGTGGGTTCGAATCTCCATCTATCCCTTCATTAATCGTCGTGGAAATTTTCGGCTCTAACCGGCTCCTACCCAGAGTCGGGCGTGCTACGGGCTCATTGGGAAGACTGGGACCACACAGTCCAGTCTCATCCACTTCACGGATGCAGTCATTGAGGATGTTGCTCAAATCTTCTGACCAGTACCACAGGTGTCTGTATCTCTCAGGCCTGGTGGACGCCAGGACATATCAAGATAGTAAGCGTAGAGTACAACCCTTTCACACAGTCTTGATTCTAGATGGAACTCCATAGCATCATGCAAATTATCATCCTCATCGAAATCATCATCATCGCATTGTAAAAAAAAAAACTGCCAGCTTCTGTGGTCATTAAGGTGACGTAGAAAAATGGGATGGGAAAAAAGGGAAAAAAAAGGTGAGCAGAAAGGTAACTTCCCTGAGTGCAATTATCCTTAAAAATGTATTAAAAAATAGGGGAGATAACCTATACCTGGTAGTCTTGTCCTTACGTCCTTTATCTGGGCGGAAATTCAGTAGCTGTGACAGTTGATGGTTGTCAAAACGTATTGTGTGCTGGAAAACAGGCGTTTGTTGGGTATGGCTTGACTGTCGTCTTCTCCTGACAGGTGAGACAGGGCTGTTTTCATTTGTAATTCAGATTTTCTCTCTCACTCTGTCTCTTTCTCTGTCACTTTGTTCCTCTCTGTCTCTCTCTTCTCTTTTCTCTCTTGTCTCTCTCTCTCTGTCTCTCTTTCTCTGTCACTTTGTTCCTCTCTGTCTCTCTCTGTCTCTGTCTCTCTGTCTCTTCTCTCTCTGTCTCTCTTTCTCTGTCACTTTTCTCTCGTCTTTCTGTCCTGTCTCTCTGTCTCCCCTCTCTCTGTCTCTCTGTCCTCTCTTCTCTGTCTGTCTGTCCTTCTCTTCTCTCTGTCTCTTCTCTTCTCTCTGTCTCTTCTCTCTGTCCTTGCTTGTCCTCTTCTGTCTCCTCTCTGTCTCTCTTCTGTCTCTGTTCTCTTCTTGTCTCTTTCTCTGTCCTTTGTTCCTCTCTGTCTCTCTCTGTCTCTGTCTCTCTGTCTCTCTCTCTCTGTCCTGCTCTCTGTCTCTGTCTGTCTCGTCTTCTCTCTTCTCTCTGTCTCTTCTCTGTCTTGTTCTCTCTTCTCTCTCTGTCTCTTCTCTCTGCTCTCTCTCTCTTTTTTTCTTGTACTGTCTCTGTCTTCTTTCTCTTTCTGTCTCTCTCTTCTTGTATTTTTTCTTCTCTCTGCTTCTGTCTCTCTCTCTCTCCTCTCCTTGTCTCTCTCTTCTATCTTGTCTCTTCTTCTGTCTCTTCATCTCTCTCTCCTCTCTCTGTTCTCTCTTCTTCTCTCGTCTCCTCGTCTCTTCTCTCTCTCTCTTTCTCTCTCTTCCTCTCTCTCTGTCTTCTGTCTGTCTTGTGTTGTTCTCTCTCTCTCTCCTTCTTTCTCTCTTCTCTCTCTCTCTCCCTCCCCTTCCCTCCCAAATAAAGAAAAGAACACAAAGAGGGATAGAAGAAAAACAAAACGAAACAGACGGGAAGGTGACAGACAGAAAAGAACACACAGACAGACAGAAAAGAACAAACAGACAGACAGAAAAGAAAAACAGACAGAAAAGAAAACAGACAGAAAAGAACAGACAGACAGACAGAAAAGAAACACAGACAGACAGAAAAGAACAGACAGAAAAGAACAGACAGACAGAAAAGAACAGACAGACAGACAGAAAAGAACACACAGACAGACAGAAAAGAACACACAGACAGACAGAAAGGAACACACAGACAGACAGAAAGGAAACACAGACAGACAGAAAGGAACAGACAGACAGAAAAGAACACACAGACAGACAGAAAGGAACACACAGACAGACAGAAAAGAACACACAGACAGAAAAGAACACACAGACAGACAGAAAAGAACACACAGACAGACAGAAAGGAACACACAGACAGACAGAGGAACACACAGACAGACAGAAAGGAACAGACAGACAGAAAAGAACACACAGACAAACAGAAAGGAACACACAGACAGACAGAAAAGAACAGACAGACAGAAAGGAACACACAGACACACAGAAAAGAACAGACAGACAGAAAAGAACAGACAAACAGACAGAAAGGAACACACAGACAGACAGAAAAGAACACACAGACAGACATAAAAGAACAGACAGACATAAAAGAACAGACAAACGGAAAGAAAAGAACAAAGACAGACAGACAGACCCGAAGAAGAAGAACACAGACAGACAGACAGAAAAAGAACAGACAGACAGAAAAGAAACACAAAACACAGACAGACAGAAAAAGAACCAGACAGACAGAAAAGAACAGACAGACAGAACACCAGACAACAGAAAAGAAAAGACAAACAGAAAAGAACACAGACAGACAGAAAAGAACAGACAGACAGAAAAGAACACACAGACAGACAGAAAAGAACAGACAGACAGACAGAAAAGAACAACAGACAGACAGAAAAGAACAGACAGACAGAAAAGAACACACAGACAGACAGAAAAGAACACACAGACAGAAAAGAACAGACAGACAGACAGAAAAGAACACGACAGACAGAAAAGAACACACAGACAGACAGAAAAGAACAACGACAGACAGAAAAGAACACGACAGACAGACAGAAAAGAACACACAGACAGACAGAAAAGAACACACAGACAGACAGAAAAGAACAACAGACAGACAGAAAAGAACAACAGACAGACAGAAAAGAAACAACAGACAGACAGAAAAGAACACGAACAGACAGACAGAAAAAGACAACAGAAAGAACACAGACAGAAGAAAGAAACAGACAGACAGAAAGAACCAGACAACAGAAAGAACAACAGACAGACAGAAAAGAACACACAGACAGACAGAAAAGAACACACAGACAGACAGAACAAACAGAAAAGAAAACACAAGACAGACAGAAAAGAACACAGACACAGAACAGACAGAAAAGAACAACACACAGACAGACAGAAAAGAAACACAGACAACGGACAGACAGACGAAAAGAAACACAGACAGACAGAAAGAACACACAGGACAGACAGAAAAGAACACACAGACAGACAGAAAAGAACACACAGACAGACAGAAAAGAACACAGACAGACAGAAAAGAAACAAAACAAAAGACACACAGGAAAAGAACAACAGACAGACAGAAAAGAAACACAACAGAAACAGACAGAACAAGAAACACAGACAGACAGAAAAAACACAGACAGACAGAAAAGAACACACAGACAGAAGAAAGAACAACAGACAAAGACACAGACAGAAAAGAACAACAGACAGACAGAAAAGAACAAACAGACAGAAGAAAACACAGACAGACAGAAAAGAACAACACAGACAGAACAGAAAAGAAACAACAGACAGAGACAGAAAGAACAAACAGACAGAGACAGAACAAGAAAAGAAAGAAAACACAGACAGACAGAAAAACACAAGACAGACAGAGAAAAAGAAAACACAGACAGACAGAAAAGAACACACAGACAGACAGAAAAAGACAGACAGAAAAACACAGACAGACAGAAAAGAACAACAGACAGACAGAAAAGAACACAGACAGACAGAAAAGAACAACAACAGACAGAAGAAAACAGACGAGAAACACAGAAAACACACAGAAACAAAGACAGAAGAAAGAACACACAGAAACAGAAAGAACAACAGACAGACAGAAAGAACACAGACAGACAGAAAAGAACACACAGACAGACAGAAAAGAACACACAGACAGACAGAAAAGAACAGACAGACAGACAGAAAAGAACACACGACAGACAGAAAAGAACAGACAGACAGACAAGAAAACAACAAGAAAGACAGACAGAAGAAAACACAGACAGACAGAAAAGAACGAACAGACAGACAGAAAAGAACAGACAGACAGACAGAAAAGAACACACAGACAGACAGAAAAGAAACACACAGAAAGACAAAGAACAACACAGAACAGACAGAAGAAAACACAGACAGACAGAAAGAAAAGACAGACAGACAGAAAAGAACACACAGACAGACAGAAAAGAACACACAGACAGACAGAAAAGAACACACAGACAGAAAAGAACAGACAGACAGACAGAAAAGAACAGACAGACAGACAGAAAAGAACAGGACAGACAGAAAAGAACAGAACAGACAGACAGAAAAAAAAACAACAGACAGAAAAGAAACACGACAGACAGAAAAGAACAGACAGACAGACAGAAAAGAACAGACAGACAGACAGAAAAGAACAGACAGACAGACAGAAAAGAACACACAGACAGACAGAAAAAAAAACACAGACAGAAAAGAACACACAGACAGACAGAAAAGAACAGACAGACAGAAAAGAACAGACAGACAGAAAAGAACAGACAGACAGACAGAAAAAAAAAACACAGACAGAAAAGAACAGACGACAGACAGAAAAGAACAGACAGACAGAAAAGAACAGACAGACAGAAAAAGAACAGACAGACAGAAAAGAACAGACAGACAGCAGAAAAGAACAGACAGACAGAAAAGAACACACAGACAGACAGAAAAGAACAGACAGCAAACCTTTCAACCTACGTAACAAAACCTTTCATGTCAAACAGAACAGGATATGACCTGTCACGTTGACCTCAATGTTTGCACTCAGAAAAAGGTCAATGAATAACTCTAGTGCACGCGTACGTCCTATTTTGTAAAGCGTGTGTGGGTTACGGCCCTTGAACAAATGATGCCCCTAGGATATGAATGCCTTCCCTTGCCGCATTCTTTATTGATCACGCCATGACGGTCATGAAGATGACTGCTTTATCGTACGATGTTCAGGCTTTTGTTCTTGTGGTAAAGAACGCATCACACACACACACACACACACACACACACACACATACACACACGCACACGCACACGCCACCACACACACACCACACACGCACACGCACACGCACACGCACACGCACACACACACGCACACACACACACACACAACGCACACGCACACCACACACACATACACGCACACCACACCACGACACACACACACACACACACACACACACACACACACACACCTTCTTTTTTTCGTCTTATTGTATGCGTCAATATAACAGAAATAACAAGCAAAAAATAAAGGGCTGGAACTAAATACAAAGAAAACTGAAGTCATGGTAATCGGTTCAAAAACAAGAAATCCCCTCATGCAATATAACAGCAAGTGTCACAACCTTGAGACAGGTTGATAAGTTTAAATATCTGGGAATGGTCATCTCACCAGAAGGCAGATGCACATCAGAATAGCCAGCAGAATCGGCAAAGCCAAAGCAGCATTCAAGAAGATAAAAAGCATTCTTACCAACAAATGCCTATCACTTAACATCAGGAAGAGAGTTCCTGTGTGTTGTGTTATGTTATGTTATGTTATGTTATGTTATGTTATGTTATGTTATGTTATGTTATGTTATGTTAAAAAAGACATGTAAAGCCCTGGAGGAATTTGGTAATGAAAAAATAACAGTCCTCCTAAGTGAAATTTATGACACTGAAAAAATCTCCAAAGATATGTCAAAATCAATCTTCATTGCACTTCCAAAGAAGACAGGGGCTATAGAATGCGAACTCCATCGCACAATCAGCTTGATGAGCCATGTAACAAAAATCCTACGAAGAATAATCATGATGAGGACAAAGAGTAGAATCAAAAGTGAAATAGCAGAAGAACAGTGTGGATTTGTCGCAGGGAAAGGAAATATTAATGCCATATAATCCTAAGAACTATCATAGAGAGGCCTAGTCCAGTTGAACAAGATTTATATTTATGCTTTGTTGCTTATACCAAGGCTTTCAATCGGGTAAGACATGAAGACTTGATCAACCATCTAGAAAGACTCAATATTGATGGAAAAGATCTACAAATAATCAGTACCTTCAAAAATCAGTGTGGCA
>JAPXFY010000034.1:700727-705727 GCA_030674185.1 Monoplex corrugatus
GATATGAAGTGAACCAGGAGAGAGCAATGTCAGAGATGCCAAAAGTATGATGAAGTCTAGAAAGGAGAATACCATGATCTATGGTATCAAAGGCTGCAGACAGATCAAGGAGTGTGAGGAGAGAGACTTGGCCAGTATCAGTTGCAAGGAGGAGATTGTTGAGAATGTGTAGCAGGGCAGTTTCAGTGCTATGGCACTGGCGGTAGGCTGACTGGAAAGGATTGGGAAGATTGTTGGCAGACAGGTGAGAGTTCAGCTGGTTGAGGACAACTTTTTCGATGAGTTTTGACAAGAAAGAGAGATTAGAGATAGGCCGGTAATTTTTCAGTTCATTTGGGTCTAAATTGTATTTCTTGAGGAGAGGGTGAACAATAGCAGACTTGAAAGAATCTGGGACAGTTCCAGTTTGAAGAGAAGTGTTGATTATGTCAGTGATGAATGGGAGGAGAGTAGGGAGACAGTCTGGTATATGGTGATCATGGCACAAGCCCTAAGCGTGCACATAAACCCACGAGCTGGCCATGTGTATGGTGATCATGGCACAAGCCTTAAGCCTGCGCATAAACCCACGAGCTGGCCATGTGTATGGTGATCATGGCACAAGCCTTGAACCTGCACACACACCGATGATCTGTGCCAGGTCCTAGACTATGTTTTACCTGGTCTATATTTTATCGGCTTACCTCTGGAAACATCTTGGTTACATGTAAATGACATGTGTATCTGTGTATCTTACCTTCACAAAGGAACATATGTATATATATATATAAATAAGTAAGTAAATAATTAAAGGTCTGAATCACAACACAACTAGCTATTCTGATATAAACTCGTCTCACATGACAGAACACCCCCAACTCCCTAGTCAGTGCCCAAATGCTCAGCTGTCTATCAACTAGGTGAAGACATGTCTACTGAAAGACTGCCCTTTTCCCCTCTGTCTGTTTCTGTCTCTGTCTGTCTGTCTGTCTGTCTGTCTGTCTGTCTGTTTGTATGTGAAAACGTTAGATATATAGCCTACGTATCGTCATCATGGCTGCCTTTCACATCCTTGAATCCTCTCTCTCTTCCCAGAGAGAGGAACTAATGAAAGTGTCCTGGAAGAACTTGATACCACCAGAAAACTACCAGCAGACATCAATAAGAGAAGACTAAAATACATTGGCCATGTGTCACGCAACAAGAACACGGACCTCATGGCAACCATCTTTCAAGGAAAAACAGTGGCAAAAAGGAAGAAAGGCAGACCTCCAATCTCATACATCGAGAACATAATCAACATCAGTGGTCCTAAATATTCAAGAAATTGTCCACGAAAGTGAAGACAGAGCGGCCTGGAGGGAGATGGTGGTGTTTAAGTGTGCAGCGGCCAACGACGAACCCGGTGACGCCGACAGGTGAGACAGGTGAGATGTGAACACGTGTGTTGCAGGCTTCATCAGCAAGGAGGAAGCAGAAATGTACGAGTCTGTCCAGTGCCAGTACCTCAAGTTCTGGGTGCCCCTCATGTGGGCCAACAACATTATTGCACGTGCCCGGCGCGAGGGCCGCATTGAGACTGAGTTTGGTCTGCGTATGGTACTCGAGGTACGTATATTGGTTCTAAATTTGTAGTGATCTCTCTCTCTCTCTCTTTTTTTTTTTTTTTTTTTTTTTTTTCACAACCGTGATAACTGTGATAATAACAGTGCCTGTATTTTCTATATGTGTCTCTGTGTTTGTGTTTTTCATAATAATAATAAAAATAATAATACTAATAACAATAATGACATAATAACAATAATAATGATAATAATAACGATAGGTCTGTGTTTGTATCTGTGTTTGTGTCTGTGTCCGTGTGTCTCTGTCCGTGTGTCTGTATCCGTGTCCTTGTCTGTGTCTATGTGTGCCTGTGTTTGTGTGTCTCTATATCTGTCCGTGTCTGTATTCGTGTCTGTGTTTGTGTCTGTGTCTGTGTTTGTGTCTGTGTCTGTGTTTGTGTCTGTGTTTGTGTGTCTGTGTTTGTGTCTGTGTTTGTGTCTGTGTTTGTGTCTGTGTTTGTGTGTCTGTGTTTTGTGTCTGTGTTTGTGTTGTCTGTGTTTGTGTCTGTGTCTGTGTTTGTGTTCTGTGTTGTGTCTGTTTGTTTGTGTGTCTGTGTGTTTGTGTTCTGTGTTTGTGTGTCTGTGTTTGTGTGTCTGTGTTTGTGTGTCGTGTTCTGTGTCTGTGTTTGTGTCTGTGTCTGTGTGTCTGTGTTTGTGTGTCTGTGTTGTGTGTCTGTGTTTGTGTCTGTGTTTTGTGTCTGTGTTTGTGTGTCCTTTCTGTCGTGTCTGTGTTTGTGTCTGTTGTCTGTGTGTCTGTGTCTGTCTGTTTGTTCTGTGTTTTGTTGTGTGTTGTGTTGTGTCTGTGTTTGTGTCTGTGTGTCTGTGTTCTGTCTGTGTTCTGTGTCTGTGTCTGTCTGTGTCTGTGTCTGTGTCTTGTGTCTGTGTCTGTGTTGTGTCTGTGTCTGTGTCGTGTCTTGTCTGTGTCTGTGTCTTGTGTCTGTGTCTGTGTCTGTGTCTGTGTCTGTCTGTCTGTGTCTGTGTCTGCTGGTTGTCTGTGTCTGTGTTTGTGTCGTCTGTGTCTGTGTCTGTGTCTGTTGTTGTGTCTTGTGTTTGTGTTTGTGTTGTCTGTGTCTGTCGTTTGTGTTGTGTTGTGTGTTTTTGTTTGGTGGTTGTTGTCTTTCTGTTCTGTTCTGTTCTTTTGGTTGGTTGTGTTTGTGTTGTTGGTTGTCTGTGTTTTGTTCGTCTGTGTTGTTCTGTGTTTGTGTCCGTGTTTGTCTGTGTTTGTGTCTTGTCTGTGTCTGGTTTGTGTCTGTTTGTGTTGTTGTTGTGTCTTGTTTGTGTCTGTGTTTGTGTTTGTGTTGTGTCTGTCTGTGTTTTGTGTCTGTGTCTGTTTTGTTCGTGTCTGTTTGTGTTTTGTGTTTGTGTCTATATCGTCTGTGTCTGTTTTGTGTCTGTGTTGTGTCTGTGTTTGTGTCTGTGTTTGTGTTGTGTCTTGTGTTGTGTTTTGTTGTCTTTTGTCTGTGTTTGTGGTTGTGTCTGTGTTTATGTCGTGTCTTTTGTGTTTGTGTCTGTTTGTGTCTGTGTTGTGTTGTTTTGTGTTGTGTTGGTTTTGTGTTTGTGTCTGTGTCTGTGTTTGGTCTGTGTCTGTGTTCTGTGTCTGTGTCTGTGTTGTCTGTTCTGTTCTCTGTGTGTCTGTGTCTGTTTGTTTGTCTGTCTGTCTGTGTCTGTGTCTGTGTCTGTTGTGTCTGTTGTGTCGTGTCTGTTTTGTGTCTGTGTCTGTCTGTGTCTGTCATGTCTGTGTCTTGTCTGTGTGTCTGTGTCTGTGTTGTGTCTGTGTCTGTGTCTTGTCTGTGTTGTGTCTGTGTCTGTGTTGTGTTTGTGTTGTGTTTGTGTCTGTGTTGTGTCTGTGTTGTGTCTGTGTTGTGTTGTGTCTGTGTCTGTGTTGTCTGTGTTCTGTGTTGTCTGTGTCTGTTGTCTGTGTCTGTCTGTGTCTGTTGTGTGTCTGTGTTTGTGTCTGTGTGTGTCTGTGTTTGTGTCTGCTGTGTCTGTTGTGTCTGTGTTGTCTGTGTCTGTGTCTGTCTGTGTCTGTTCTGTGTCTGTCTGTGTCTGTCTTGTTGTCTGTGTTCTGTGTCTGTCTGTGTCTGTGTCTGTGTATGTTTGTGTCTGTGTCTGTGTGTCTGTGCTGTGTCTGTGTTTTGTGTCTGTGTTGTGTCTGTGTTTGTGTTGTTGTTTGTGTTGTTGTTTGTGTCTTGTGTTTGTGTTTGGTCTGTGTTGTTGTGTCTGTGTTGTGTGTCGTGTTTGTGTCTGTGTTGTGTCTGTGTCTGTGTTTTGTGTCTGTGTTTGTGTCTGTGTTTGTGTCTGTGTCTGTGTTGTGTCTGTGTTTGTGTCTGTGTTTGTGTCTGGTCTGTGTTTGTGTGTGTCTGTGTTTGTGTCTGTGTCTGGTGTGTTTGTGTCTGTGTTTGTGTCTGTGTCTGTTCTGTGTGCTGTGTGGCTGTGTTTGTGTCTGTGTCTGTGTTGTGTCTGTGTTTGTGTTGTGTTGTCTGTGTTTGTGTTTGTGTCTGTGTGTTTGCTGTTTGTGTCTGTGTCTGTGTGTGTTTGTGTCTGTGTTTGTGTCTGTGTTTGTCTGTTTGTGTCTGTGTTTGGTGTCTGTTGTTGTGTTTGCTGTCTGTGTTGTGTTTGTGTGTTGTGTCTGTGTCTGTGTTTTGTGTCTTGTTGTGTCTGTGTTTGTTTGTCTGTCTGTGTCTGTGTCTGTGCTGTGTTTGTGTTCTGTGTTGTGTGTGTCTGTGTCTGTCTGTGTCTGTGTCTGTGTTTGTGTTGTCTGTGTCTGTTTGTTGTGTTGTGTCTGTGTTTGTGTCTGTTTGTGTCTGTTGTGTCTGTTGTTGTGTCTGGTCTTGTGTTGTGTCTGTGTTGTGTCTGTGTTTGTGTTGTCTGTGTCTGTGTTTGTTGTGTTGTGTTTGTGTCTGTGTTTGTTGTTCTGTGTTGTGGTCTGTGTCTGTGTTTGTCTGTGTCTTGTGTTTGTGTCTGTGTTTGTGTCTGTGTTTGTGTTTGCTGTGTCTGTGTCTGTCTTGTCTTGTTTGTGTGTCTGTGTCTGTGTTGTGTGTCTGTGTTGTCTGTGTCTGTGTTTGTGTCTGTGTGTTGTGTGTTGTGGTGTGTCTGTGTTTGTGTCTGTGTTGTGTTGTTGTTTGTGTTTGTGTCTGTGTTTGTGTCTGTGTTTGTGTTTGTGTCTGTGTTTGTGTTTGGTGTTTGTGTCTAAGTCTGTGTTTGTGTTTGTTGTCTGTGTTTGTGTTTGTGTCTGTGTTTGTGTCTGTGTTTGTGGTCTGTGTTTGTGTTTGTGTCTGTGTTTGTGTTGTGTTGTTTTGTGTTTGTGGTTTGTGTCTGTCTGTGTTGTTGTGTCTGTGTTTGTGTTTCTGTGTTGTGTTTGTGTCTTGTGTTTTGGTCTGTGTCTGTGTTTGTTGTGTTGTGTCTGTGTTTGTGTCG
>JAPXFY010000034.1:713227-718227 GCA_030674185.1 Monoplex corrugatus
CTCTCTCTTGCTCTATCCCTCTTGCTCTATCTCTCTCTTGCTCTCTCTCTCTTGCTCTCTCTCTCCTTGCTCTATCTCTCTCTTGCTCTATCTCTCTCTCTCTCTCTGCATCTCTCTCTTTGCCTCTACTCCTCTCTTGCTCTATCTCTCTTCTTGCTCTCTCTCTCTTGCTCTATCTCTCTTCTATCTCTCTTCTTCTCTCTCTTCTCTCTCTTGCTCTATCTCTCTCTCTTGCTCTACTCTCTCTTCTCTCTGCTCCTCTCTCTTCTCTCTCTTGCTCTATCTCTCTCTTGCTCTATCTCTCTTGCTCTATCTCTCTCTTGCTCTATCTCTCTTGCTCTCTCTCTTCTCTTCTCTATCTCTCTCTCTCTCTTGCTCTATCTCTCTTGCTCTTCTCTCTCTTGCTCTATCTCTCTCTTGCTCTCTCTCTCTCTTGCTCTATCTCTCTCTTGCTCTATCTCTCTCTTGCTCTCTCTCTCTCTTGCTCTATCTCTCTCTCTTGCTCTATCTCTATTGCTCTATCTCTCTCTTGCTCTCTCTCTCTCTCTTGCTCTATCTCTCTCTCTTGCTCTATCTCTCTTGCTCTATCTCTCTCTTGCTCTATCTCTCTCTTGCTCTACTCTCTCTCTTGCTCTATCTCTCTTGCTCTATCTCTCTCTTTGCTCTATCTCTCTCTCTTGCTCTATCTCTCTTGCTATATCTCTCTTGCTCTATCTCTTCTCTTTCTCTTCTCTTGCTCTCTCTTGCTCTCTCTCTCCCCTCTATCTCTCTCTCTTGCTCTTCTCTCTCTATCTCTCTCTTGCTCTATCTCTCTCTCTATCTCTCTCTTGCTCTCTCTCTCTATCTCTCTCTTGCTCTATCTCTCTCTTGCTCTATCCTTCTTCTCTCTCTTCCTTCTCTATCTCTCTTCCTCTCCTCTCTCTTTGCTCTCTCTCTCCTTGCTCTCTCTCTCTCTCTCTCTCTCCTCTTTCTCTTGCTCTCTCTCTCCTCTCTTGCTCTCTCTCTCTCTTCTCTCTCTCTCTCCTCTCTTCTCCTCTCTCTTCTCTCTCTCTATCCTCTCTCTCTCTCCTTCCTCTCTCTTTCTCTCTTCTCTCTCTCTCTCTCTCTCTCTTCTCTTCTCTCTTTCTCTCTTCTCTCCTCTCTTGCTCTCCTCTCCTCTTGCTCTCTCTCCTTATCTCTCTCTTGCTCTATCTCTCTTGCTCTTCTCTCTTGCTCTCTCTCTCTCTTGCTTCTTCTCTCTTTGCTCTCTATCTCTCTTGCCTATCTCTTCCTCTCTCTTGCTCTTCTCTCTGCTCTTCCTCTCTTGCTCTTCTCTCTTGCTCTCTCTCTCTTGCTCTCTCTCTCTTGCTCTTCTCTCTTTGCTCTATCCCCTTTCATTCTCTTTCTCTCTCTTCTCTCTCTCTCTTGCTCTTCTCTCTTCTGCTCTTCTTCTCTTGCTCTATCTCTCTTCTCTCTCTCTCTTGCTCTTCTCTCTCTCTCCCCCCCCCCCCTCTATCTCTCTCTTGCTCTCTCTCTTCTCTCTCTCTCTCTTGCTCTATCTCCTTGCTCTATCTCTCTTTCTCTCCTCCTGCTTATCTCTCTTGCTCTATCTCTCTGCTCTATCTCTCTCTCTATCTCTCTCTCTTCTTCTCTCTTCTCCTCTCTCTCTTGCTCTCTCTCTTGCTCTACTCTCTTCTCTCTCTCTCCTTGCCTATCTCTCTCTCTCTTCTCTCTTCTCTTCTCTCTTGCTCTCTCTCTTGCTCTCTCTCTCTCTTGCTCTATCTCTCTTGCTCTCTCTCCTTGCTGCTCTTTCTCTCTCTCTCTCTCTGCTCTCTCTCTCTTGCTCTCTCTCTTGCTCTATCCTCTTCTCTCTCTTGCTCTATCTCTCTTGCTCTTCTCTCTTGCTTCTCCTTTGCTCTCTCTCTCTTGCTCTATCTCTTGCTCTTCTCTTCTCTCTCTCATCTCTCTTCTCTCTCTCTTGCTCTATCTCTCTTGCTCTATCTCTCTTGCTCTCTCTCTCTCTCTCTTCTCTCTCTTCTCTGCTCTCTCTCTCTTGCTCTCTCTCTCTCTTGCTCTCTCTTCTCTCTTCTCCTTCTCTCTCTCTCCTTCTCTTTCTCTTTCTCTTCTTCTTGCTCTCTCTCTTGCTCTTCTCTCTTCTCTATCTCTCTCTTCTCTTCTCTCTCTCTCTCTCTCCTCTCTCTCTCGCTCATTCTCGCTGTCCTCTCTGATCTCTTTCTCTCTCTTGCTCTCTCTCTCTTTCTCTCTTGCTCTCTCTCTCTCTTGCTCCTCTCTCTCTCTCTCTTTTCCTCTTTCTTCTCTCTTGCTCTATCTCTTGCTCTTCTTGTCTCTTGCTCTTTCTCTTGCTCTCTCTCTCTCCTCTCTCTCTCTTCTTGATCTCTCTCTCTGTCAATCTCCTCCTCTTCTATCAGTCTGTCCTCTCTCTCTCTCTATCTTGCTCTCTCTCTCTCTTGCTCTCTCTCTCGCTCTTGTTCTCTCTCTCTTGCTCTCTTGCTTCTCTCTCTGCTCTCTCTTATATCTTGTTCTCTCTCTCTCTCTCTCTCTCTGTCTGTCGCTCGTGTATCTCTCTCTTTCCTCTCTCTCTGTCCTCTCTCTCTCTCTCTCTCTCTTGATCTCCTCTCTCTCTTACTTCTCTTGCTCTCTCTCTCTCTCTCTCTCTTACTCTCTTGATCTCTCTCTCTCTCTTACTCTCTTGCTCTCTCCTCTCTCTCTCTCTTACTCTCTTGTCTCTCTCTCTCTCTCTTCCTTACTCTCTTGATCTCTCTCTCTCTCTCTCTACTCTCTCTTGATCTCTCTCTCTCTCCTCTACTCTCTTGATCTCTCTCTCTCTCTCTTACTCTCTTGATCTCTCTCTCTCTCTCTTACTCTCTTGATCTCTCTGTCTCTCTTACTCTCTTGATCTCTGACTCTCTCTCTCTTACTCTCTTGATCTCTCTCTCTCTTACTCTCTTGCTCTCTCTCTCTCTCTCTCTTACTCTCTTTGATCTTCTCTCTCTCTCTCTTACTCTCTTGATCTCTCTGTCTCTCTTAGTCTCTTGCTCTCTCTCTTGCTCTCTCTCTCTTGCTCTCTCTCGTTTCTTGCTCGCTTTCTCTTATTCTCTCTCTCTCTCTTCTCTTGCTGTCTTGCTTTGTGCATGTGGAATTCGTTCCGAATGCGGAGACGTCATCTTGAGAAACTGAAACTGTTTCAGCAACTGGCGGATTTCAGGGACAAGTGTTCTCTGTGTTTTGTGTACGACTGGATCACTATACCCCTTGTCTATACCCAGGTGAGTATCATCATCATCATCATCATCATCATCATCATCATCATCATCATCATCATGTTTTGTGTACGATTGGATCACTATACCCCTTGTCTATACCCAGGTGAGTGTTATACACACTGTATCATCATCATCATCATCATCATCATCATCATCATCACCATGTTTTGTGTACGATTGGATCACTATACCCCTTGTCTATACCCAGGTGAGTGTTATACACACTGTATCATAATCATCATCATCATCATCATCATCATATGATCATCATCATTATCATCATCATCATCATCATCATTTTCTTCTTCTCTTCTTCTTCATCGTCGTCGTCGTCGTCGTCATCATCATCATCGTCGTCGTCGTCGTCATCATTATCATCGTCATCGTCACCATCATCATCATCGTCATCATCATTATCATCATCGTCGTCATCATCGTCGTCGTCGTCATCATCATCATTATCATCATCATCATCATCATCATCATCATCACCATCATCATCATCAAGTGCCTTGCCACATGGCGTTGGCGATCATGGTCCTCCATATGTATCTGTCCCTTGTTGCTGCAAGCACATCTTCCACCCTCTCTGTCCTCAGCCACTCTGCGAGTCCGTCCAATATTTTCTCCCTGATGCTCTCTTTCCCTCCAGCTTTCCTGTTATGACCAGGTGCTCTAATTCCCTTTTCTTCATAAAATGGCCTATAACTGTTGCCAGTCTTTTCCTAATCTTCCTTGTGAATGATCTTCCCGTGTCTGCCTCCATCAAGACTGTCTCGTTTGTTTTCTTTGCTGTACATGGAACTCTCAGCATTCTTAGAAACCACATCTGGGCTGACTCGATCCTGTTCTGGCTTTGCTTGTTGACTGTTCACGCCTCACAACCGTATAACATTATCAGTTCTATATAACATTCAAGAACTCTCTTCCTGATGTTAATTGATAGACATTTGATACCCACTGTATGTGTATTTTAGTGTCATACACACCGTATGTATACATGTATATATCATACACCATGTGTATACCCATTTTAGTGTTATACACACTGTATGTATACATGTATATATCATACACCATGTGTATACCCATTTTAGTGTTATACACACTGTATGTATACATGTATATATCATACACCTTGTGTATACCCATTTTAGTGTTATACACACTGTATGTATACATGTATATATCATACACCTTGTGTATACCCATTTTAGTATTATACACACTGTATGTATACATGTATATATCATACACCATGTGTATACCCATTTTAGTGTTATACACACCGTATGTATACATGTATATATCATACACCTTGTGTATACCCATTTTAGTGTTATACACACTGTATGTATACATGTATATATCATACACCATGTGTATACCCATTTTAGTGTTATACACACTGTATGTATACATGTATATATCATACACCATGTGTATACCCATTTTAGTGTTATACACACTGTATGTATACATGTATATATCATACACCTTGTGTATACCCATTTTAGTATTATACACACTGTATGTATACATGTATATATCATACACCATGTGTATACCCATTTTAGTGTTATACACACCGTATGTATACATGTATATATCATACACCTTGTGTATACCCATTTTAGTGTTATACACACTGTATGTATACATGTATATATCATACACCATGTGTATACCCATTTTAGTGTTATACACACTGTATGTATACATGTATATATCATACAC